>JAZDUA010001055.1:0-234692 GCA_038098605.1 Gryllus longicercus
ATATTTTGGAAGGGAAGTGCATTTGGTAGTAAAAGGTAAAAGGCAGACGCAAAACATTAGCATGGCAGGTAGTCAGTAATACAGGGAACCTAGACAGATCAGGAGTGACGAGTACAGTGAGGGGCGACGAGGGGGACGAAGTACGTCGTAGGATGGAAAATCTAGGGTTGCACGAGGGAGAGGAAGTACGTGAGCCGACCGCGGATCGCACCGAATCAGCGGAGACTACGCCGGAACAACCATCGCAACACACGGAAGAAGATTCGATGAGGACATTAATGCAAGCGTTATTAGGGAATTTTGCGCGAACCCTCGCACAACAAGTAGAAAATCAGGGGCAAAAATTAGCAACAGAAATTAAAGAACAGTCGCGAAAATCAGAGGAGCAAGGGCAAAAATTAGCAGCAGAAATTAAAGAACAGTCGCGCAAATCAGAGGAGCAAGTGCAAAAAATAGCAGCAGAAACTAAAGAACAGTCGCAAAAATTAGCCGAGAAAATTGACGACCAGACCAAGGTTTTCAATGAAAAATTCGAGCAGTTTCAACAGTCTATAATGTCAGAAGTAGTTGTTAAATGCGACGAGCTTCGGGGAGAGATCGCTGTGCAAGTAGCAACATGCACTCAGTTAATTGAGGAAAGGCATGCAGAAGTCGGAGCGAGAATTGATTCGATATCTACGGAAATCGAAAAAAAAGATGTAGAGAATAGAGCACGTTTCGGGCAAATACAAAATGAAGTACAGGAAGTTCGCGGCAAGGTTACCGAAATTAGTGCAGATACGAAGCGACAAGTAGAAGCGCAAGTAATACAGATATTGGAAGAACAAGAACGTAAGATTCAGGAACTGCGGGAAATAGCAGAAACTAAAATAGAAGGCGGGGGAGCATGCCGAGGAGGCAATATCAATGTGCCGGCATCACTTAGGTTCTCAGGCCATCCAAACGAGAATCCGAATGCTTTTATTAAAGCATTGCAGAGCTTTTTCGTGCTTTCGAATGTCCGCGAAGCACACAAGACATTATTATTGCATCAAGCGCTAGAAGGCAATGCAAAGGCGTGGTTAGAAACGTTATGCCCATTGCCAAATTCATTTGAAGAATTTGTAGTTAGGTTCCTAGACCGTTACTGGGGAAAGGAACAGCAAATGAATTTTAGAATTTAATTAATGAGCGGGTATTACCGTACTTCTAGCGAACAATGCGAGACTACGCAGCACGAAAAATAGCAGCTTTGAAAATGTGTTCTCCTCCCGTGTCGGATGAAGAAATAATATGCATCCTCACGAGACATTTCCCGTTAAGCATCCAGAACTTGTTACGCAGCGTAGATGTAAAAGACGTGGAAAAATTTCAAGTTTTATTAGGCAACTACGATTTAGCGTTTGAAAATATGAACCAAACACCGAAGGCGACAAAATCAAATATCAACGCGATGCAAGTAATTCAAGACGCGGCAGTTCCATCGTCAAAGAAAGGAGGGAGCAAAAATCAAGGAGGATTCAGACAGCATAGGCTGGACGGAGCGCAGCAAAATGGCGACACGGCAGGCAGGGAAGCGCGCAGCCAAGGTCACGACGGCGAGGGACCAAGTACTAGCAGAAACGTTCAACGGGCAAGGTCAAGGAGTCCGCGAAATGAAAACAGTACAAGAAATCGAACGGGACCGGGAAACACGCCAAGTTCGAGTTGAAGAGGGGTCCCAAATCGAACAATTATTACGACAAACACGCGATCCCTGTAACTGCAAACCGGATTACGAATGATGGAAAGAATTTATGGGAAAATTGGAAATCAAGAAAAGGGGAGAAATGTCCCGTAATCGAAATTAGTTGCGCAGATGTACATAGTAAGGCATTGGTAGACACCGGATCAATTAAATCTGTAATATCAGAAGAATTTTATGAAGAGCTGGTAAGAAAGAAAGTAAACGTTTTGGAAATACCGACCAACAATACTCGAATGGTAGATGCATGGGGCGGAAATCTCATCCAGTGAAGAAGCAAGTATTGGTGGAAGTGACAATTAAAGGAAAAGTGTTCGATGTAATCTGTTTGGTAGTAAAGAAATTGATTTACCCGTTAATTATCGGTGTAGATTTTCTGGCGGAACATGGTGCTGTTATCGATATAGGAGAGACGCAAGTTTTGATCGACGGAGAAAATGTTTGGAAGGAAGATGAAAGTGAAGAGGCGCAAAATGCACACGTAGATGAGGGAGACGAATCGAAGAATTCGCAGAAATCGAAATGTGTAGCGTGGAAATGGAGGAAAATGAAATAGAGGAAGAAATATGGAGGAAAGTAATGGAACAGGATAAATTGAAGGTTGATCAGTAAAATGCGTTGTTCCAAACATTGGTAAGCGTCAAGGATGTTTTTAAAAATCATAACGAACCGGTAAAAGGGTATGAATTTAGAATCGAGCTAACAGATTCACGACCATTTAAAGCAAAAAATTATCCTATCCCCGTAGCCTACCGTAATAAAGTAAGAAAATTGATAAACGAGATGATCCAAGAGGGAGTTATTCGGAAAGCGATTACGGTGTACACCAACCCAATTCTTGCAGAAGAAGTAAGGAAAGCGGCAGAAGTAAGAAAAGCGGCAGAAGAGGTAAGGAAAGCGGCAGAAAAAGTAGGGAAAGCGGCAGAAGAAGTAGGGAAAGCGGCAGAAGAAGTAGGGAAAGCGGCAGAAGAAGTAGGGAAAGCGGCAGAAGAAGTAGGGAAAGCGGCAGAAGAAGTAGGGAAAGCGGCTGAAGAAACTTAACATTTTATTCGAGGGCGAAAAAATCTTAAGAAGAGGAGGGGGCAATGTGGCGTTATGCCGTTTCGTCTGTATGAACACCCACAGGCAGCGAGGAGAGCAGGCCTAAATCAGAGTACCTAAACGCGCAGCCTGGTATCCGTTGCCCGCACTAATCAAAGACGAACTAGCAAGCAACGTTTTTCCTCGTTGAGAGAGGAGAAGCAAGCCCGACCACTGAGAATTTCCCCAGGCATCGAACCATAAATAGGCAAAACCCAAAGCGGAAGCTCTCTTTTCTTGCCACCACGCGTCGAGTAAGCAGCTCTTTTGATTGTCGCCGTTCGTCGGGTAAGCAGCATTTCATCACCGCTCGTCAACGTCAGCTTAAATATTATTTGCCGCCGCAACGACTGCTAGGTAGGAGTTTTCGGCGTCGGACGGACGTGCTAGTTAGTCGTCCGCGAAATAGTAAAGAATTAGTAAAGTGTTCTTCTATTAACAAATACGGGAAGTAAAAAGTTACCGTTGTGAGAAAAGCTTTGAAAGTTCTTGTTTAACGGAGTAAAAGTAGCAACGAGCGAGGAACTTGCACTAGTATTCAGGGAAGTGCAAGGGACATTTTTCACAACGTGGGCGTAGTCAGAGGCGCCGGTAGCAGCCGAGGGAGAAGAAGAGGCCGACTAGGAAGGACGGAAGAGGACGCGAGTAGACAGGAGAAGAAGAGGCCGACTAGGAAGAACGGAAGGGAGGACGCAAGAAGACGGCAGAGGCGAATCCCGCCTCGTACAACGCAGAAGCCAGCACACATCAAGGCCAGGAAGCGGGCAGTTTTCGAGGTAACGCTAGAACTGTGGAAAGTAGGTCAAGTTCACGTCGGCAGGGAAAAGACTAGTACAGGAAAGTGTTAGGAAATTGAGGACACGGGTGGCAACAATTTGCAGCATTGTAGTGGGAGATTTTTGATGCGCTATTGCCTGCCTTAAACATTCTATTTGGAACATTTATTATTCTGCCATTAGCAGTCAGTTAAATTATAAATGAGAGTAGTGCACTTGCCACATTTTGTTCTTTACATGTAATATTTTTTTTGAAGCAAGAGATTGTAAATAGAAATTTTGTTTCTGTGCAAATGTAATTAGGATAGCATAAATTTAGATATAATTAATTTTCCAAGGGAATTCCCAGTGTAGATTAGAGTAATTATTTCAAAGAATTAGTTTTGGAGTAAATTATGTGTTCATTCAGTTAATGTGCTGTAAAGGATTCTATTGGTGTTTTTTTGATCATTTTTTTTGTAAAAGTGTGATTCTATTCTTGCTTTTTTGTCATTAACTTATGCCACAAAGTTTTTTTGGGGTAAATTATACGCTCATTTATGTGCAATTGGTGTGATTTTATTGTGTCAAGGGTTCAAACCTTTCTCGTACCCTGAGAAGATCCTGCTCCCTAGATTTAAAGCTCGCTTCACGAGCAAATATCTTGACAACCCCCTCCACGGTTCATGCTGCTGTTGTGAAGGTACAGTTGTGTGCAAGGTGGGTGTGTTAGAATATATAATATATTTAAATACATAAATATATGAGTTCTTAGAAAAAGATTTAAAAAATTGACTTCTTCCATATTCCGATACTTATTGATGTCTAACAAATTTTTTTTGTTGCAAACAAAAAAATTGAAGTTTGTTGTACAGAATGGTAATAGGCATGAAATGTTTCTAAATGATATTACTCACTTTGTATAAAAATGTTATTCTATTTTATTATCTTAAATTTAATCTGCGTACAGAGCACAAAAACATGCACATAACAATATGGTTTTTAAACAAGTAAAGAGATGTGCCTGTCATTTTGATGTGTATAACGTGTTTTGAATAGAAACTTTTTATATTTCAATTATTATTTCGTTATTGAAAGTCAAACTTTATATACACAAACGAAACTTTCAACAGTTTTTCTCAAAACAACCTTTTTGCATATGTACCCTTTTTACTGCGACTGCCTCAATTGCGATACTACCCATGTACAGCTGCATCTCTCTTTAATGGAAGTGTCCCAGTAAATTTAAATTTATCTCAAAATGATTTTACTATTTTATAAATTGTATTATCACGGTACAAAGCGCTTCACCATGCTAGTGATACAAACATTATTTGATAGCTCTTAGTGGCCCTACTGGCAGGTTGTTTGCTTCACTATTGAATAACAGTTGAACAAACATAAAAAACTAACACACTATTAGAATTTTGCCATTGCTAACACAAAAAGTGGTGCAACTGATGCAAATGAATAAACCTTGACCTAACATTCTAAACATGCAACATCTTCAAACTGGTTTGTAGCATTCCCTATGCAAATGTGCCTTTTTTCAAAGAACCCATAACATTACACGGCAGCAAATTAAATGATACCTTTTCATACATTAATCCTGTTGTAACGAATTGCATAAAACTGGTTCTCTAATTTTTCTATTTGAAATCCTTAATAGAATAAAACTCAACAAACAGTTTATCAAGGTGCCTGTGTCTAGTTTACCTGCATTTACATCAATTTTTCTACCTTAAAAGATGCAAGAAGGGAAGGAGAGGAGCATGACTACCACATCTTCCATTGTTAACAAGGGGGGTCAGTCCCCTGCCAATCCACTTGTTGTGGAAATTATGCAGGGTTTCTTACAGCTTTCCTCGTTTCCCTTCCTCTCTTTCCAACATTAACTTCCATTAACATTCATCACACTATTAGAATTTTTTATTTTTTTTTATCACAAGCAGGCCACAATGTCCTTTGCTGTTTAAGGTTCCCCACATCCCAATAAATAAATTAAAGTAGCTGAGTGAAATAGTAAAAAGTGGCTAGTCAAATGAAGTAGTGTTTTCAATGATTCTCAATCCAAATAAGAATTTTTCAACTGGTTTCCTAACTCCTACCATACACCTAAGAAAATGCTGAAATATCAAATGAATGGGGATTTGGCAAAACCCTCAAATTCCACCCTTGAAAATGTGGCTGTAGTGAAAGTGAACGTAAGTCATTTTTCTCGAAATAAACTTCAGTCGAGATCTGCCATTGTTATTCTGAACGCCTCAAATGTTTCCTTAATACTATATTTTACATCTACATTCGAAATTTTTCGAAAATGGTAGAAAAGATCACTTAAATATTTTATTTACCAATATGGAGCAATAGTTGGAAAAATTAAATTTTAAAATATCATTTCTAACACCAAATTTCAAGTAAAAATCGAAAATATCAGATTCAATGTAATGGTTGGAACTGTGTAGACGGTTCACTATGGCATATGCATGTAAGAACCAACGACACTATCACTTCCCAAGTAACCCATATTCATGTCGAATTATGAATAGGTGGAAGCAAGCGTATTTGGCAAGAATTGAGAAGAAAATATTTGCTCCCATTTAAGAAAACTATCAGCAATACGGTAAATCAAGCCTTAGATTTTGACTATTATCCCACATCAAGTCCTTCGTGAAGGAATCAACTACCTGCCGCAAGAACATGGACAACAAGGATTTGAATAACTATGTTCCCCACTAAACTCTAAAAAACTTGTACAGATAGTGGATTTACATTTACGCCAAAAAGCCAAACAAGAAGCCATCTCTGCATTTGCTCAAAGGTTCAGGGCCACCTGGCCGAAAAACATTACTGATATGAGGTCACTGGCCCACGAACATTTAGTCTAAGAATTATGTCCAAATAGTAACTAATGCATTAAATATCTCTGTTAAAATTAATTACTTCCCTTTTTGATGCTCAGTGTTGTCTTTAATTGTATAGACACAGTTATGCAGAAAAATATATTTCACTTGGAACTTGTATTTGTGAATTGATTTTAACACTTTAGTCATCTGACAATTTGTTGTAAAATAATGTACATGTATTGTACGTGAATTGTTGATACTGATACCCGATGAATGTACCGAGTGTTATAGTTATATACAACAGAATTCTTTTAAAATAAGTTTCCACCCTTTAGTAAGTACTTTTTTTACCAAAATCACTTATTTTTAAATCAAGGAACACAGTAATGGTATAATGTTTAAGTTAATAGATGTTTATAGAAATCATGTGGGTAGAATTTGCTTATTACATTTCTCTTACAATTATTTTCTTGTAACTGTACAACCTGGGAGCAATGGGATGTTTCCCTACAATATTATGCCATATCTCAGGCAGGAATGAAAAATCGCAAATTATACACAATTAACAGTATAACTGAACAACTGAATGAATTTAATTTATGTCCAATTCATTTCAATAGACTTTCCATTTCATGTTTGACTAAACTGATTGACCAAAAATTGTCACCTTAACATTATTCAATGGCACATTGTTCTATTTCAATGATGTGTACAACAATTCGTTTCAAATGGAAAACTTCATTGAAACAATTTACCCTTTGTTTACTATTAATTTATTATTATGAAACTAATTTGAAATTTCTGACTTTGCACTATTTACTCTTTATTTATTGTAAATAATATTCGTAACAACCACCAAGGAACTGTTTTTCTGTTTCGAATTGTCAATGGCATATATAGATAGTTCACATGGAGTAGGAACAGAATAGGGCATAAAATTGAACCCACTGGGACTCCATGTGCAACTGGAAATGAATTGGAAAAGTAAAGAATGTCCTATCATTATAGTATGGTATTTCTACTCTCCGATTGTTGTTTAAGGTACACCATAACAAATTTACAGTAATACCGCAAATTCCATATGAAGGTAATTTTGAAAGTAAAATGCTATGATCAATGACATCAAATGCTTTTGAAAGATCTTAAAATATTCCAATAAGTGCTTCACTTTGATCCATAGATGAAGCAACATCTTCCAGAGTTATACGGAAACATAGGTCTGACAGGCACCAAGTAAAATTGATTTATTCAATAGTGGCAGATATGAGTGAGCAAAAGCATTGACAGTCATAGTAGCTTCCTCCCTGACCCTCTTCTATCACTTGACAGGTTTATTTAGTTCTGTTGAAGCAGTCAGTGTTGAAGGAATATGTTTGGAAATCGTGCCAGTCAGCGAGGCAATTTCTCTTCCTGTATTTTTCGTAGCAGTATGTGAGACAGTTTGTTTCTCTTACTGTGTAAGTGGTCTGCGAGATAGGCATTTCCATTGCCCTCTTTGGTGAATTTTCTCAAATGTATATTTGATATTTTTCCTTTTAAAATAATCTAATGGCTCGCCGAGTCGATTTGGACGATCATTATTCAAGAAGAGCAAAAATTTAATATCCCTACTATGCTTCGTGTGCAACTATTGAAGGGTCTAACAGGAATGTCACTTCAGACAATTGGTTTATTTCTGCAGACGTTATTGATGACCTGGTGAAGAGAAAATTCACCTATGTTGGGACAGTAAAAAGGACTAAAACTGATTTCTTAGGAATTCTTTGCTAATCCACAAAGGCCACCTGGATAAATCCTGTATGGATTGAAAGGACCAACTATGCTTTTACCATAAAACAGAATGTGAAGTAGATCCCTTAGACATGAAATGTGTAGTTTTCACATTCAGTAGGAAAACCAGGCGATGACCCCTTGCTGTAGTTTACAGTATGTTGAATATTGGAATCTTGAACTCATAATATATACAAGTTTGAAAGAGACATATCGATTACGACACGATTTGAATATGTCAAGCAATTGGAACAAGAGGTGATTAGTCCGCATCTTCAAAAGAGACTTGCAGATATGCAGAACCACCCACAGGACTTGAAATCAAGTATACAAAATGTTTTTGCAGAAAAAACATGCTCAGCAACAGGAAGAACCACTGCGGGGGGCAGCAACGGCGGGTAAAAGGAAGAAGAGGAGGAGGAGGAGGAAGAAGAAGTGTGTGTTTTCAAGAGTTTCAATGTTTTTCAACAATTTGAATGTTTTACAATAATTCCAATTTTTTTAAAAACAATGGAGTTGGGTGCTGTAAGTGATGAGCATGATTCGCAGGTACTTCCCCATAGTCAGGATAAAACTTTCCAAACATCCCAGGGAAGAATTCGGACGACACAGAAAGTGGCTACATACACGACCACCAGTCGTTTTATTAAATCCCTTGTTATAAGGTAGTTTGTCGTTTTGTAACATGATTGCTTTAACATTGTATACATTATTATTTAAATAATATACTTTGCAAGATGAAATCAGAGTATTTCAGTACACATGAATATAGAAACACGAACCTCCTTGTTATTATTGGGTTTGTGAAAATTTAGTCACCTAGCCTATCCTACACATGGGTATACTAATGTTGAGGAAACTTTTCTCATGTTCTTTCATTTGCGTATAAAATATTAGGACAATACTTTGTGCCTATTGTTTTTTATTTGCCTTTTTGTTTGTAAAGTATATGAAAATAACATATTATGTGAAAGAAAATTTAAGGATAGTTTTATGCAATACTTGCTTACGGAATAGCGGCTGCGATGGTGTAACGGTTAGCGTAGCGGACTGTTGTACCCAAGTTCGCGGGATCAAACCCGAATTTTTAAGGGCGAAAAAATCCTTCCTTCGGAGGGGAAGTAAAGCCGGCTGTCCCATGTTAGTAGATTTACTTGCATGTAAAAGATCCTCAAGCCTAAATGACGCCTCTGAGCTAAATTCAAATCGCCTGTTTCTCGCCCAAGAAATACCTCCTTTCTCCGCTAGTTGGTGAAGGAGCGTAGCGAAATTTGCGTGGTCAGACGGAAGAGCGGGCCTGATGGCCCGAGTCTCGCCACGTAAAATAAGGCAAATTCAATTCAATTCAATGGAATAATCCTCAAAAAGAAGAAAACAGGAATTCACAAAACAACCAGCACAAAATACAAGAAATCATGTTAATAACAAGTTGTAGACCTTTTTATGTTCACCACAAAGAGGCTTCTTGCAAAGATAATAAAGGCACTTCCTTTTCCTGTATGGTCACAAACTGTTGTGGGACACAATGGAAAAAAACTATTTGTGTTACATAAGGAGCGTAGGTCTTGTTTAAACCTCCTAGTACTACAGTCTTGCTGGAACGTTAAATACCATGAGGGTTCTTTTGAAACCCCATTTCCAATTTCACGTTTTTAAAATTTTTTTTTTTTTCGCGAACTTAATAATCCTTTTAGTTGGCATCTGTTGATCGATAGGAAAAAGATCAAAATTGTGTTTACACTTGTTAGAAGCACAATATTATCACACAAAACAAAGCATTTTATTCCGAAAAAAGTTTCAGAAAATACCGGGGAAGGGGGGGGTGTCTCGCAAGGACCTCAAGCACATTCTTTAGGAATCATTACATATCGTAAGACATATATAAATGTATTAATGAAAATTAAATAAAAAATTCATTAAATCACAATTAAACCTGCTCAGGTTTTTAATGAATTTCCGTAAAATTTCCAAGAGACTGTGGGTTGTCAACAACCCCGTGGTACTCTGAGCATTAAAAATTCAGAGGTGATATATGTTCACAATGAAGACAAAAATAAGATTAGTGTTTTGTACCCCCAAACCTATCACGTTAAAGAACTCTGCTGCTAGCAGCAATATATTGAGGCAGGTTGTGATATCTCTTGTCACGAGAAACTCACTCCAAACTCAAAATGAACGAATCGGGTCGAAAATGACCCAATCGGGTCAAAAATGACCGAATCGGGTCGAAAATGACCGAATCGGGTCGAAAATGACCGAATCGGGTCGAAAATAACCGAATCGCGTCGAAAATGACCCAATCGGGTCGAAAATGAACGAATCTGGTCGAAAATGACCAAATCGGGTCGAAAATGACCGAATCGGGTCGAAAATGACCGAATTGGGTCGAAAATGACCGAATCGGGTCGAAAATGACCGAATCGGGTCGAAAATGACCGAATCGCGTCGAAAATGACCCAATCGGGTCGAAAATGATTGAATCGGGTCGAAAATGACCCAATCGGGTCGAAAATGAACGAATAGGGTCGAAACTGGCCGAATCGGGTCGTAAATAACCGAATCGCGTCGAAAATGACCCAATCGGGTCGAAAATGACAGAATCGGGTCGAAAATTACCGAATCGGGTCGAAAATGATCCAACCGGGTCGAAAATTACCGAATCGGGTTGAAAAATACCGAATCGGGTCGAACTATACCGAATCGGGTCGAAAATGACCGAATCGGGTCGAAAAATACCGAATAGGGTCGAACTATACCGAATCGGGTCGAAAATGACCGAATCGGGTCGAAAATAACCGAATCGCGTCGAAAATGACCCAATCGGGTTGAAAATGAACGAATCGGGTCGAAAATGACCAAATCGGGTCGAAAATTACCGAATCGGTTCGAAAATGACCGAATCGGGTCGAAAATAACCGAATCGCGTCGAAAAGACCCAATCGGGTCGAAAATGAAGGAATCGGGTCGAAAATGACCCAATCGGGTCGAAAATGACCGAATCGGGTCGAAAATGACCGAATCGGGTCGAAAAATACCGAATAGGGTCGAAAATAACCGAATCGCGTCGAAAATGACCCAATCGGGTTGAAAATGAACGAATCGGGTCGAAAATGACCAAATCGGGTCGAAAATTACCGAATCGGTTCGAAAATGACCGAATCGGGTCGAAAATAACCGAATCGCGTCGTAAAGACCCAATCGGGTCGAAAATGACCGAATCGGGTCGAAAATGACCGAATCGGGTCGAAAAATACCGAATAGGGTCGAAAATAACCGAATCGCGTCGAAAATGACCCAATCGGGTTGAAAATGAACGAATCGGGTCGAAAATGACCAAATCGGGTCGAAAATTACCGAATCGGTTCGAAAATGACCGAATCGGGTCGAAAATAACCGAATCGCGTCGAAAAGACCCAATCGGGTCGAAAATGAACGAATCGGGTCGAAAATGACCGAATCGGGTCGAAAATGACCGAAGCGGATCGAAAATAACCGAATCCCGTCGAAAATGACCCAATCGGGTCGAAAATGAACGAATCGTTCATTGTACTAAATGTTGTACTAAATGAAGGTTTATGTATACATTTTAGGATAATTTGAACTAAACCCCATCAATTTTATAGCACCTGAAAAGCATTTTTCAAAATTAATGCTTATTTTACTTTTAAAAACCTAAAATGAAACATTTGCCTAAATTATTTTGCCTGTGACTACTTTTAACTTTTTACTTTCTCGCTACAGAGTAGAGAGAAAGTACGTAATGCTGTGCGAAAAAACGGCGATTTTTCGAAAGAAACTCTCTGTTACAGGTCGCTGGTAACGAAAAAGTGGATAAATGTAGTTGCAAAATTTTAAAAAACGAATCCTCTAACACATGGTGTAGTTAGAATCCATCTTTGTGAGTCCCGGATACAGAAAACTCGATTTACAGGAAAAGATAACTGCCCGTCCGTCTGTCTGTCTGTCCGTCTGCGAACAGCGTTAGCGGCTAAACCGTTCAGCCGATTTTCACTGAAATTGATATTCCGCAACCGATCTGACTGACGTCGCGGACCCTTGAACTTGATATTTTAATTTTGGAAGGTATTTTATACATTTTCCAAAATTTGAAAAAATGGCTCTGTCGTTTTTGATTAAATTTTGTTGTTTGATAAAGTAAATTTAAGAGAATGTTGCAGGTCTCAAATTCATTAAAAACCCCGATTTTTTGAAAACTGCAAACGTTCTAACTTTTTTTGGCGTCTTCCTACAGTTAAAATATTAAAGATTGGTATTTTTACTTTAATAAAATCTGTTAAAAGACGAATTTTGAAATAAGGTCTTATACAATTTTTCGAAAATTTAAGTACTTTTTGCGGAATTTTGCGTGAAAATAGGGCGAAAAAGTAGGTGCTGTTTTAGTACCACTAGTTTTCTTCTGTGACGGCACAGTAGATATATTAATTTCAAGTTCCGGTAATTTGTAAGATAGCGAGAAATGAATGTACAGGCCAAGGATCTTCGGATAATAGTCTCCATGCCATTTCTTCTCGACTTTGTGAAAAAAATGTGCCTCAGCTCTTAAGTTAAAGTGAAAGAATTTCCGCCAAAGAAAAGTGATCTTAACCGATAAGAGACATTCATTTTCTCTTGAAAACTATGAGAAATAATTTATTGAAGAAAACTACGATACGTATAATTTTAACCAGAGGTTGTTCATAAATAGTATTATTGCAAAATATACAAACTGATTTCATATAATTTTGATTTATCTTATATATATATATATATATATATATATATATATATATATATATATATAATTGTAAAAATGTATTTTTTTGTAAATTTCCTCTTTTTATTGAAAGAACCTCTTCCGGCTAATGCCCTAGAAGTTGATTAGATAAAAAAAAGCCTAATGTCACAGGGCCAACGTCATTTGGGAATCACCAGTAGAGACCTGCCTGACAGTTCGCTTCGAGCCGTAGCGGAGTCCACATCGCGATCAGCTCTGTTCCGAGCAGTGAAGTGTCTGCGTTATGGCTTGATTAAGTTATTCGAAGCGTATAACACACTTTCACACAGACACAGGAGTGTCAATTATTAGTGCTACCAATTACAGCACTAAATTCATAAACCATTGAAAGTGATATAGTACCCAGCAACATTGGCCTAGGGTAAAACATAGCCAGGGCCATGGCCGCTCTGTATAATCCAGACTGCGCCATGGACACCTCATTCACCACGCCGCCGCCATCCCATGCAGAACATCAAAGCGGTGCTACACAACAAGGCAACATTGGTCTTCAATATGGTATTCTCAATCAACATCCTCCGTACGCGGGAGTCCAGGATATTCCAATTCCAGAAATTCAGAAACTAACGACAAGCGGCGCTACTAAGGTCAGTGCTCAGCAAACTGCCTGCGATGCAGCCCAAGGCGCAACAAAAACTGTAAGTGAAAACAAAGATACCGCGAACAGTTCAGCATGTAGCGGAAAGAGAACATTTAATGATTCAGATGAAAATCCCCTAAAAATCATTCAACAGTGCTAAAAGTGTCAGTGCCAATTGGTAATAGATATGCCCCCTTAGAAAATCTAAATGACCCTGATTCCAGGTTTAATTATATAAACATCACCCCACGCCAACATGAAAATGTCAAGATTCCACCAATTTGTGTGAATAACATAACAAACTTATTAGAGTTTAATAGAAAAATCCAAAACAATATTTCAATTCACCTCGAATATAATAAATAACCGAATAAAGCTAATGTTCAAAACAATAACCGACTTCAGAAAAACAATTACATGTCTATTAAATACTAAAAGAAATTTTCACACCTAATTAAGACACCGCTAATAAAACATTCTCCATAGTTTTTAAAAATGTTCATCAATCTTTATCAATTCAGGAAATCTTCAAGGATGTCAAAGAAAAGTGCCTTTCGCACAAAGACAACATTTCTACACCAGTGGTAGTTGCCGAGTTTAGCGGCCAACAGAGCATAGGCATTGTATGACAAATAACGAAAATTTGCAACTTAAAAGTGAAATCTGAAAAAAGACGTAGAACCAAAGGACCAATACAATGCCTAAGGTGTTTAGACTTTGGTCATATCTGCAATAACTGTAACACCTTAGCCTGTATCTACTGCTCAAAAGATATATTATTCGGTGAATTGTCCAAATAAAATGCTCACCCCTATTTTTATGAAGTGCAACGGGTCACATCTTACAGACGTTTGCTCTGACGAATGCCAGTTCTACAAAAGAATAACTGAACCTCACCCCCTAACGGAGCTCATAACGGATCTACGCTCTACTCTCAGTAGAAAGCGCTTCTCGCCGAGAACTTGTAGAACCACTATCCAAAAGTTCACGACATCATCTCGCTTACCCACAAACAGCATTCCTAATTTTACTTTCTTCCCAACTCCAATCCTCTTTATCAACGCAACCAAAATCACTCAGCACCAAACAATACAATCTCTAATAGTAACAGCAATAATAATAATAATAATAATAATAATAATAATAATAATAATTCATTCATACACTCCCTAATAAATTTCATTACAACTCGTGTCGAAAACATAATCAATCCAATTATCCGAGCAATAATCAGTAATATATAAACTTCATCGTTATCTTACTTCAATAGCAACTCAGGCAGCACCCCTCACTAACAACTTAATAACTTTCATGAACTGGATTGCGAATAGTATTGCTAATAAAAAATAGAATTTGCGCAGTTTCTCCATACCTATAATGTAGACGTTGCTTGCATTACGGAAACTCATTTAAAACCCAGCAATAAATTCTATTGTTCAGACTATGTCACATACAAAAAGATAGATCGACGAACAAAGGAGAAGTCTTAAGGCTAAATGCACAGAAAAATACTTGTAGGAAAATTCAATAGATCGCAGCACTATCACAGGGGAATTTACTTTACTGATAACGTCTGAATCAATGGTCCGCTTTTCGATTTGTAAACGGCATTTGACGCCTTTTTAAAATAGAATTTACGCTACGATGACCTTTTTCCAAAAATCTTGCAAAAACGCGAATTTGAAATTAGTTCTCAAACTTCCGAGAACAAATTTAAAAATGTGCCCTTATAGCGCGATGGCGACATGCTTCCTGAATCCAACGCCGTGACAATCATGCAAATCGGACGAATAGGAGCGTCGTAAAGTGAAATTTACGAAAACACCTCGCCCCCCCCACTTCCCCTTCTGCGCCGTTGCGTCACCCACCCGCCCGTTGTGGGCCCTCTGTCAGCGCGGTGGCCCGGCCAGGCCTGGCAGCGTGCGGCCAGCCCCGACGGACGGACTGACGGACGGGTGGACGGAGGAGGCGGTACTTGCGGGACAGGCAAGCCACACACTCGGTTTATGCGTTCGTCACTTTGCATCTCAATCTATTTTTCCAAGGATATCAAACTAGAGATTCTATACTACTATTACAGACCGAGGTAAACGGTCTGTAATAGTAGTACATAACTATTTTTTTCACATATTTCCGTCTTCCTTCGAATACCATTTTTAAATTTTTTGATGCATTACTCAAAATATTGATTCCGATTTTTAACTATTTTTTTAAAAAAGGAACTAATTGTGTAAATATCCGCATTATTCCATCTCCTCACATCTTATTGTAGATATATTTTACTTCTAAGGTCTTCTGTTATCACTCCACCTTGGTCTAAGATCTTCCGTTGTCAAATACCGTAAAAAATGAGCGGAGTATAAGCACGAGTTCTTTTATCCTACAACTCGATTTTTGATCTCAAAACGACGTTTATCTGCTTTAAAGAGTTCATCTCTTTTCTCAAGTAAAATAGTCGAAGCTAATTTTAAAAATGTTTTCGTACTTTCGGACAGATTTAAAAAAATGCATTATCTTGGCTGTCCGGGTGACGTCGCGTCGAAGGCTGTTTTGCCGACGTTTCGACCATTTTGTCGTGGTCTTCCTCAGGGCTGGTATGCCCATACATATGATGGTATGGACATGGTAAGACCACGACAAGATGGTCGAAACGTCGGCAACAATCTTCGACGAGGCGTCACCCGGACAGCCAAGATCATGCACATGACTCTGGCCGAGGAAGCCTACGAAATTTAAAAAAAGCGGTAAAATAGCGGTCTGTCGAGCTGTAACCTGACTCTAACGCCGTAACAAGCATCGAAATAAGATAGAATGTATCATGACTTATCCCAGCGTACTTGGTAAGTTATTTTGATATAAAATAAATTTGTTATATTTGTATAATTTTGAAGGGAATAAATAATTCCTGGTGAGTCATTTCATACAGACTACGTAAATGAATAAAGGGTAATGATGCAATTGGATAACTCCTAGATGTTTGCTTGCATTTGGAGCGTGTTTTCCCTTCCATTTTCTTTGTTTTATAAAAAGTGAATTTTCTAGAAAAAGTTATCTGTAGAAATTGCATCATGCAAAACCAGTTAGACGTGACTCTTTCGTGACATATCGGACACAATGATATAAATAATATGAAACATTCAAACGAGTTTAAAAACGAAGGAAATATTTTTCTGTGAGTATGATCTTAGGATATGCTTTACTCTAACGCTTACGCGACGTAATGCAATCTACACAACATTCCAGAGTAGATAGTAAATGAGGTTTCTTTCAATGTGAATTATTTTTGAAAATCTTAAAGTATATGCTTACAGTAACAACATTTTTAAAATCCTTTTTTTCTTCTTTTTCCGAGGGATGACTTTTGCCGATTGACTGAATCACACGGTATTCATGCAATTGTGTTGTTATTTGCACAATCTCGGCTGTCTCCTTTCTTTGGTAATGGAATAATTATAGTGCGTTGCAAATCTGTTGTTCACTGTTTTATTTTCCAGATCACATTGCATAATTGTGTTAGTTTCGCCAAGATTTCTTCCCCTGTTTCTTTGAATAGTTCTATTGGAATATTATCTACAGCCGGGGACTTCCCATTTTTCAGTTGTTTTGTCGCCCAATAAATTTCTTCGATCTCAGGTTCTTATTCGTAATCATCTATATTTATACACTACTCTATTTTTAAGCCCTTATCATATAACTTCTTCGTATTCTTCCCATCTTTTCGTGATCTCTTCTTTTGTTGTATTTATTTTGTCGTTCTCGTTCTTAACATTCGCCATTGTTGGTTTACAGTCCGTGGTCATATTTCGGATGATCTGGAAAATTTCTTACGATCTCCATTTGTTATGTTCTTCCACTTCTTCGCTTTTTTCTTGAATAAACTTTTCTTTATCTTGTCTTGGTCTAGGCTGGAATCCCCGTAGTTTTCTGACTTTCGTCTGGTCATTTGCTTTCTTTGCAGAGAAATATAATGTTTGAAAAGAAAGAAATATAAGGACTCCGTTGTACTTATTATTATTATTATTATTATTATTATTATTATTATTATTATTATTATTATTATTATTATTTTATTATTATTATTAATGATAATAATAATTATTGTTATTAAAAATCTAGGCACGCGTTTGGAGTAAAAACCAAAGTATGTACACTATAGTATTGCTTATATCGTGCTATATAATCCATCGAATCTTCACTTTGATGTCTGTGTTTCCAAGATTTTGTGAAACGTCTTTATATTTCACGGAGAAAATCTCTCTGAAGGTCTGATTCAGTCTGTCGATTGTGAAAACTATTGAGCAGGTTGTTGCTCCAAATGCATCGGGCGGTTGGTCTTACATCGCCACCTGCCGCAAAGGGATAGAGCAGGGACTAGGGCACCAACGAGCCTGGACTCACGTAAAGTGGCCGTGGGGGAGGGGGCCCCGGGATTTCCAAGTCCAATATGGCTCTGGGACAGTGGTTCGCAAATAGACAACGTGGAGAATGCTCACACCAAGTTCACTGATGGGCTCGCTTACTCGGTGTTTTTCTCCGCTTTACACTTCCTGCTCATGTCCACGTGTCTACTACGTCTGTTCATCACCGAGCCACCTAATTCTTATTGTTGGGAGCTGACTCGATTGCGAGGCTGAGGAATGCGCTCAATGTTCTTGAAAGCTGCCCTCCCGCCTAATCTGCAACTACTAGCTGTCCCAAATATATTACGCCAAGTATCCATAGGCAAGAATTAAAACATCATACGAGAATAAGGAAAACAAATAAGCAATAAGTGGATGTCATCAATGTGTAATTTTGTATCTTCACAATATGGCCTTTTCTTACTGGGAGTACATAAGGCTGCCCCACAGGCTTCAAATCCTTCTTTTTTAATTGATGTCACAGTTCGAACAGATACTTCAGTATAGTTTACTACCTGAAAATTGCTGTTATGCAGCGTGTGTTGAAGAACGCCCGAATTCTTTTCTTTGTCACATTTCTTAATAACGAGACGTATATTTTCCCTAGCTTAACTGTGTATTGTTTGGCCTTTACTACGAACAGAAGCCATACCGTTCCACCAAAAGTCACAAACCAAAATAAAATGAAAACGCTATACACTTGTGTTACGAACAAGAAGCAAACAACATGTCACTCAATCATTGAGTTCATGTCTTCTCAGAACAAGAAACATTCTATATTAGATGAAGTGATATTGAACCTCATACAATGTTGTCAAAGCAGATATACTATTTCCTCGACTGCTCGCGTAGACGGCAAATTGCAAAACACGTCAATACACTGTATACTTCGGCGAATTCTTTAGTTCTACCTCGTATGTACGACAGATGACAATAATATTTAAATATGTGGTTCATTAAAGTTTTGGAAATATATTTATTTGAGCAATGTAATTGAATTTTCCTCACTATTCCAGAGAGATTATTGTCAAATTGCCGCCTTGCAAAAGATGAGGCGTCAAAAATATTTATATTGGCGCAAGAAATATTCAACAATTTGAGTTAACATTTATAACGACCAGAATGTCAATAAGTAGTACATGTACGATAATTTTTCTACTGTTTTATTTAGTTCGATTTTGGTGTCTACATTTCTTTGAACATCTATTTGTCTTTAGAGGTACGTTTTAAAATCGAACAATGTTCCTTAAAGGCATTTCCACTCACACTAATCTAAATGGTTCATTTATTAGAGAGCTTTGATGTATGGTGATTAGTCTCGTGAATGCAGTGCATGTTAAATTGCAGGAACTGGGAGTCTTCTTGCCAACCAGGATTCTTGTTAAGCCAACCATGATCCTTCTTGAGCCAACCAATATATTAGTTGAGCCAACCAATATATTAGTTGAGCCAATAAATATCCTTGTTGAGCCAACCAATAACCATTTTGAGCCAACCAATATCCATGTTGAGCCAAGCATGATCCTTGTTGAGCCACTTATAATCATTTTTGAGCTAACCATGATCCTTCTTGAGCCAACAATGAGCCTCGATGAGACAACCAATTAATCCTTGTTAAGCCATCCAATATTCTTGTTCAGCCAACCATGATCCTCCTTGAGCCAAACATAATTCTTTTTAAACCAACCAATACCCTTGTTGTCCAACCATGATCCTTGTTTAGCCAACCAATATCCTTGTTGAACCAACCAAAATCCATGTTTAGCCAAAAATTTTCTTTTTGAACCAATCAAAATTGGTGTTGATCCAACCTAAATCCTTGTTGAGCCAACTAATATCTTTGTTGAGCCAACCAATTTCCTTGTTGAGCCAACCAATATCGTTGTTGAGCCAACCAATATACCTATTGAGCCAATCAATATCCTTGTTGAGCCAACCCATATCCTTGTTGAGCCAACCAATATCCTTTTTGAGCCAACCAATATCCTTGTTAAGCCAACCATGATCCTTGTTAAGCTAACTATGACCTTAGTTGAGCCAACTACGATCCACGTTAAGCCAATTATCCTTGTTATGCAAACAAAAATTCTTGTTGAGCCAACCAATATCCTTCTTGAACCAAAACTGATCCTTGTGAAGCCTACCGTGATCCTAGTAAGCAAACTATGATATTTGTAAAGCCAACCATAATCCAAAAGTGGAAGATCGACTCAGCAAGTCGATCAAGTGAAGGATCGACCCAGCAAGTCAATCACGTGGATGATCGACCCAGCAAGTCGATGAAGTGGGTGGTCGACCCAGCAAGTCGCAGAAGTGGGTGGTCGACCCAGCAAGTCGATAAAGTGGGAGATCGACCCAACAAGTGGATCAAGTGGTTGATCGAACCAACAAGTGGATCAAGTGGGTGATCGACCAGCAAGTGGATCATATTGTATTAGATCTAAGAAAATTATACAAAATAATTACTATATACAAAATGAACAATTAGATAGGGTGAACTCCATAAAGGATTTAGGAGTAATTTTTGACAGCAAACTTCAGTTTGGTGAACATTTAGATAAAATTGTCACAAAATCTCTTCAAAAACTGGGGTTTATAAAGAGAACATGTCAAAAATTTAAATCTGTACAAACGTTTAGAACATTGTACATCTCCCTCATTAGATCAACACTGATGTACGCTTCATCAGTTTGGACACCATATTTTAAAGTATATAAACAAAGAATAGAACGTGTTCAGCATAAATTTTTCAGGTTGATTGCTCATAAACTACATCTTCCAGATCCATTTTTGAATCACGATTATACTGAATTATCAAACACCCTAAAACTGCCGTCTCTCGAATCTTTGCGAAGTGTGAGAGATATGCAATTTCTGTATAAAATGTGTAATAATGTTTTGAACTGTCCTGAGCTAATAGGCGAATTGAATTTTTTTGTCCCAAACAAAATCACGCGCAGATTTAAAACATTCTATACACCAAATTATAAATTATTATATACTGGTAATATGCCAATAAACAGAATGAGTACATTAGCCAATAGATTCGAACTAGACTGCTTTTGTGATAACATGAATATTACCTTCAAGTTTATAAAAACGCTGTATATAAATATGAATAACTTTGTATTCCTGATTGATATCGTTGTAATTGTAATTTTTATATATTAAAGCTGGATTATTCCTGTTTTAGGCTTTAAGGTTTCACTATTGAGATATGATTTGTCGTAACCACTTTCAAACACCATATATTTTTGATGTACCTGAGGCTTGGGCAACAATGATTACTTGCTCAACATTATTTCATTGTACTTGCATCTATGGCCCTTTTGGGATATTCGTCGAGCATCCTTACCGATGTGAGAAGGAAAAGGGGGAAATAAAATACCCCTCACTAGATGTACAAAAACTTGAATTGGACCAATCACTCTGTTTTCGTCGTTTATCTTATTATCTCATTAATACTTATTTCATATTGTAAAAACTGATATTTGATATTGATATTTCATGTTAATGTTTCTGACTGATATTTCATATTGTAAAAACTGATTCATATTGTATTTGATATAATACCGAACATGTTATAATGAATTTCAAATACGTACAATTATTGTAAATTGAACAATTAGTCCGTGAAATATACTAAATAAATAAATAAAGTGGGGGATCGACCCAGCAAGTGGATAGTGGGAGATCGACCCAGCAAGACGATGAAGCGGGGGTTCGACCCAGCAAGTCGATCAAGTGGGGGATCGACCCAGCAAGTCGATCAAGTGGGTGACCGACCCAGCAAGTCGATCAAGTGGGGGATCGACCCAGCAAGTTGATGAAATGGTGGATCGACCCAGCAAGTTGATCACGTGGGAAATCGACCCAGCAAGTCGATGAAGTGGGTGATCGACTCAGCAAGTCGATGAAGTGGGTGATCGACCCAGCAAGTCGATGAAGTTGGTGATCGACCCAGCTAGTCGATGAAGTTGGTGATCGACCCAGCAAGTCGATGAGGTGGGTGATCGACTCAGCAAGTCGATCAAGTGGGTGATCGACCCAGCAAGTCAATGAAGTTGGTGATCGACCCAGCAAGTCGATGAAGATGGTGATCAACCCAGCAAGTCGATGAAGTGGGTGATCGACCCAGCAAGTCAATCAAGTGGGAGATCGACCCAGCAAGTCGATCACGTGGGGGATCGACCAAGCAAGTCGATCAAGTGGGTGATCGATTCAGCTAGTCGATCAAGTGGGTGATCGACCCAGCAAGTCGATCAAGTGGGTGATCGACCTAGCAAGTCGATCAAGTGGGGGATAGACCCAGCAAGTCGATCAAGTGGGTGATCGACCCAGCAAGTCGATGACGTGGGGGATCGACCCAGCAAGTCGATGAAGTGGGGGATCGACCCAGCAAGTCGATCAAGTGGGGGATTGACCCAGCAAGTCGATGAAGTGGGGGATCGACCCAGCAAGTCGATCAAGTGGGGGATTGACCCAGCAAGTCGATCACGTGGGGGATCGACCCAGCAAGTTGATGAAGTGGGTGATCGACTCAGCAAGTCGATCAAGTGGGTGATCGACCCAGCAAGTCGATGATGTTGGTGATCGCCCCAGCACGTCGATGAAGTTGGCGATCGTCCCAGCAAGTCGATGAAGTTGGTGATCAACCCAGCAAGTCGATCAAGTGGGTGATCGACCCAGCAAGTCGATGGAGTGGGTGATCGACCCAGCAAGTCGATGAAGATGGTGATCGACCCAGCAAGTCGATGAAGTGGGAGATCGACCCCGCAAGTCAATCAAGTGGGGGATCGACCCAGCAAGTCGATCACGTGGGGGATCGACCCAGCTAGTCGATCAAGTGGGTGATCGATTCAGCTAGTCGATCAAGTGGGTGATCGACCCAGCAAGTAGATCAAGTGGGTGATCGACCTAGCAAGTCGATCAAGTGGGGGATAGACCCAGCAAGTCGATCAAGTGGGTGATCGACCCAGCAAGTCGATGACGTGGGGGATCGACCCAGCAAATCGATGAAGTGGGGGATCGTCCCAGCAAGTCGATCAAGTGGGGGATTGACCCAGCAAGTCGATGAAGTGGGGGATCGACCTAGCAAGACGATAAAATGGGTGATCGACCCAGCAAGCTGATCAAGTGGGTGATCGACACACCAAGCCGATCAAGTGGGGAATCGACCCAGCAAGTCGATCAAGTGAGTGATGACCCAACAATGGATCAAGTGGGGGATCGACAATTAAGTGGATCAAGTGGGCGATCGACCAGCAAGTGGATCAAGTGGGGGATCGACCCAGCAAGTGGATAGTGGGAAATCGACCCAACAAGTGGATAGTGGGGGATCGACCCAGCAAGTCGATGGAGTGGGTGATCGATACAGCAAGTCGATGGAGTGAGTGATCGATCCAGCAAGTCGATGGAGTGGGTGATCGACCCGGCAAGTCGATGGAGTGAGTGATCGATCCAGCAAGTCGATGGAGTGGGTGATCGACCCAGCAAGTCAATGGAGAAGGTGAACGACCCAGCAATGTGATCAAGTGGGGATCGACCCAGCAAGTGGATCAAGTGGGGGATCGATCCAGCTAGTGGATCAAGTGGGGGATCGACCTAGCAAGTGGCTCAAGTGAGAGATCGACCCAGCAAGTCGATGAAGTGGGTGATCGCCCCAGCAAGTCGATGAAGTTGGTGATCGACCCAGCAAGTCGATGAAGTTGGTGATCGACCCAGCAAGTGGATAGAGGGGGATCGACCCAGCAAGTCGATGAAGTGGGTGATCGACCCAGCAAGTCGATGAAGTTGGTGATCGACCCAGGAAGTGGATAGTGGGCGATCGACCCAGCAAGTCGATGAAGTGGGTGATCGACCCAACAAGTCCATGGAGTAGGTGATCGACCCAGCAAGTCGATGGAGTGGGTGATCGGCCCAGCAAGTCGATGGAGTGGGTGATCGAACCAGCAAGTCGGTGGAGTTGGTGATCGAATCAGCAAGTCGATCAAGTGGGTGATCGACCCAGCAAGTCGATCAAGTGGGTGATAGAATCAGCAAGTCGATCACGTGGGGATCGACCCAGCAAGTCGATCAAGTGGGGGATCGACCCAGCAAGTCGATCAAGTGGGGGATCAACCCAGCAAGTCGATGAATTTGGTGATCGACCCAGCAAGTCGACTAAGTGGGGGTTCGACCCAGCAAGTCGATCGAGTGGGGGATCGAACCAGCAAGTCCTTGAAGTGGGGGATCGACCCAGCAAGTCGATGAAGTGGGTGATCGACCCAGCAAGTCGATGAAGTGGGGGATCGACCCAGCAAGACGATCAAGTGGGGAATCAACCCAGCAAGTCGATGAATTTGGTGATCGACCCAGCAAGTCGATTAAGTGGGGGTTCGTCCAAGCAAGTCGATCAAGTGGGTGACCGACCCAGCAAGTCGATCAAGTGGGGGATCGACCCAGCAAGTCGATGAAGTGGGGGATCGACACAGCAAGTCGATCAAGTGGGTGATCGACCCAGCAAGTCGATGAAGGTGGTGATCAACCCAGCATGTCGATCAAGTGGGTGATCGACCCAGCAAGTCGATATAGTGGGCGATCAACCTTGCAAGTCGATTAAGTGGGGGATCGACCCAGCAAGTGGATCTAGTGGGTGATCGACCCAGAAAGTCGATCAAGTGGGGGATCTACCCAGCAAGGCGATCACGTGGGGTATCGATCCAGCAACTCTATCAAGTGGGGGAGCGACCCAACGAGTCGATGAATTACGTGATCTACCCAGCAAGTCGATCAAGTGGGTGATCGACACAGCAAGTCGATGAAGTGGGTGATCGACACAGCAAGTCGATCAAGTGGGTGATCGATTCAGCAAGTCAATCAAGTGGGTGATCGAGCTGGCAAGTCTATGAAGTGGGGGATTGACCCAGCAAGTCGATGAAGTTGGGGATCGACCCAGCAAGACGATCAAGTGGGTGATCGACCTAGCAAGTCGATCAAGTGGGTGATCGACCCAGCAAGTCGATTAAGTAGGTGATCGACCTAGCAAGTCGATGAAGTGGGGGATCGACCCAGCAAGTCGATGAAGTGTGGGATCGACCCAGCAAGTCGATGAAGTTGGTGATCGACCTAGTAAGTTGATCAAGTGGGTGATCAACCCAGCAAGTCGATCACGTGGGGGAACGACCCTGCAAGTCGATCAAGTGGGTGATCGACCCAGCAAGTCGATCAAGTGGGCGATCGACCCAGCAAGCTGATCAAGTGGGTGATCGACCCAGCAAGCCGATCAAGTTGGGGATTGACCCAGCAAGTCGATCAATTGGGGGTTCGACCCAGGAAGTGGATCAATTGGGGGATCAACCATCAAGTGGAATAAGTGGGGGATCGACCCAGCAAGTGGATCAAGTGGGAGATCGACCCAGCAAGTCGATGGAGTGGGTGATCGACCCAGAAAGTCGATGAAGTGGGTGATCGACCCAGCAAGTTGATATATTGCGTGATCGACCCAGCAAGTGGATCAAGTGGGTGATCAACCCAGCAAGTCGTTCAAGTGGGTTTGACTTAATAATTCGATGGAGTGGGGGATTGTCCCCGCAAGTCGATGGAATGGGTGTTCGACCCAACAAGTGGATGAAGTGGGTGATCGACCCAGCAAGTCGTTCAAGTAAGGGATCGACCCAGCAAGTCGATGAAGTGGGTGATCGACCCAGCAAGTCGATGAAGTGTAGGATCGACCCAGCAAGTCGATGAATTGGGGGATCGACCCATTAAGTCGATCCACAAAGACTTTTAAAATAAAAAGCACACGGTCGGGATTTTTATTGACATGACCGAGGCCATGAATGAGTATGGCATAAAGCAATGAAGTACAAACTAACAAAGATAGCTACCCTACATTATCTCAGTCAAATAATATCCACCTATCTTAACAATAGAACTTTTTCAGTCTAAGTAAACAATCATCATTCAAATCCGAGACCAATATGTGCAGGCTTGAAATAGGGCCACTCCATCACTATCCCCTACACTTTTTAATCTATACATTTCTTACCTTCTAAAATTAGACAACATCCAAACGACCCAATTCGCAGATGAGACGGTAATTTTCCTAGCCGGAGATTCGCTATTAGATATCAGAAAGTCTTCAGTTGCATCTTATAGACAGTCGGGTTGCATATTTAAAAACTTAATCCCACAAAAACTGCTATCAATATATTCATTTTAAGACTCTACAGGTGTCTGCAAAAGATTTCCTATTGCAAATTAGTATATAGTTTAATTTTTATGTAAGTTAGAATGTAAGCCTTCACAACATATGTATAGTGCATTAAAAGTACTGATCTATGTACTCTATTTAAAAAGAAAATAGTAATTTAAGAAGAGACCTCCCTGCCTCTGAAGCTTCAGTTGCCTGCGTTGCCTCCATCTCTGCAACGACACTCACCGGGAGGCTCTGAGATCCGAGTCCCGTCAGGCGGCGTATATATGACGCTAGCTACATAGATTCGGCCTAGCAATCCGTAACGGCCGGCGTCCGTTAAGATTTATCAGTCCTCCTTCCGTTATGATCAATCGAAACCAATGAGTTGTAGCTGTAGATGGCGTATGAATACACTTATTCCAAAAAATCAAATCTTGTTGGTATGATTTTTTATTACAAGCACATGGTTCCACAAAACGACACACGGCGATAACACAACCACCAGACTAGGTTTGTTATTTGCTGTTTATCGGCCAATAACCTTAATCACTACAACATAATTGATTTTTCCCCTTGAGGGCTGGAGATATGGGGGCGCCACCCCCGCTGGTTATGGGCAAAGCGCACCGGTAGGTGTTGCTGGAACAGGTTTTATCGTGGCGGGTGCGTGGGTGGGCGCACTGCAAGCGCAACAGCGTCCGTCGGAGCGATTTCGCAAAGGCCCCTGTAATTTACGCCCTCTCGTGCTATGCGGCTTCCGAAATTCCGCGCTCGTTTCCCCTCTGCCTTTCAAACGGCTTCCTCGTCCGGGTTTTATTTGCCGTAAATAGAAATGTTTTTTATGCAACAGTAACCATTAACTCGCGGAAGTTCTGTGTACGTTGAAATACTACCGTTATTTGTTCGTCATTTTTATGGTCGCCGCTGGCAACGGCCTTTGCAATATCGGCGGCCCGCTACTCCTGCTGATGGCCAGTAACTTGCGGTTTCGACGGAGCATAAACCACTTTGCACGCTGCTTTGCAAACATACGCGCCGACAGCCGCCGAATTTTAATTAACGAGGTCGCCGGCAGGGCGGGCGTGTGACTGCGCCGAGCGATCACAGTAAGCAACGCGCTGCCCTTTGCGCCGATCCTGCGGCTATGCCGAGCGAGTTTGCTCTTGGAGTCATTTTTGAATCTTGTAGAGGCCTGAACGAAAAATAGAAATAGATAATGATGAGGTGTTAATTTTGACGGCGTAATGTTTTGAGTTTCGTTCTGTTATCTTCGAATGTGCAGGTTTAAATTCAGTCCAAGACATGCATTTTTAAGGCGACAATCTCTTTCTTGGAAAGGGAAGTAAATACGATTGTCCCCTGTGACAGATTCGCGCCATGAAACAATCTCCGGTCTTAATTGCGCTGCTGAGTTAAATTACATTTTGTTTGACTTAGGAATGACCTGGGTGGTCGAGGTGGCTGATAGAGTAAACTGACTCAGCGCTCCGGTCCGAAGAGTCGCGGGTTAGAGTCCCGCCTCGGGCATGATCTCTTGCTCTCATATATGTGTTGTCGCGGAAGGCCTCACGTTCTGCTGACCCCAGATCAGAGGAGCCCGAGTATGGCCGAATATGCGTCCCATCGGAATGTAAAGGGCCAAGGCTGTCGGATGGATAAATGTCCTAGAAAAAAATGCCTCGACTAATTTGTATATGAGAGCAGTGTGTCACACGATGTGCTAGAAAAGAAGAAAATTGATGTTCAAAATGTAGGTCGTTAGATTTTTGATGAGCGGATTTGAGATGTAGATTTGAGATGAGTTCGTGGTTGAGATCCGCGACCACAGCACGTGCAATGAGTGACATGTCGTCGACGGTCGTCGAAAGATGCGGCGATGAGCGAAATTATAAACAATTTTTTTTTAAAGATTTTATAAAGGTAATATTGAATATTAGTGAATAAATACAACATTTAGTGGTTGTAAAAAAAGGGATGAAAATTGGGTATGAAACAACGAGATGCACGCAAACGATTTGCTAATCTTAGCGCACGAGTTGAGAGCTGGACGCCGCTCACTATTACTTATAGGTTAATCGTAGATTCATGGCTGCTTCTCTCTTCGTGGCTACATGTAGTTAAACGCGCCGTTTGGACTTTGTATAAACTTGAGAGTAAAATTAGTTCATTATTTTTATGTTCATCCTGATTCATGAGTTTTTGTTGGGTTTGTTAGTTTTAGTTTCTCATACATGTAAGTATATACGTATAAGTATATACGTTATATATTGCTGCAAAAAATTAGAAATTTCAACGGAAATAAACGTCATGGGGTCCCCTGGTAACGAGTGTTTTCCGTCTGTCCATCCGTCTGTGAACATTAGCGCCTAAAAGAGGCGTAGGATTTTTTTCAAAATTAATATTCTCCTGTCGATCTGCGCCGACTCAAAGATCTGCTACTTTGAATAATATTCTTTAATGTTTTATTAATATTGCTTACTTTACAGGAAGCCTCTGGGATATTTTCAAAATTTTCTCAAAAATCACTTAGAACTTGTCCGGCTGCGGCAATGCAACGCTGATAGGAGATACCTGGTTGGGGAAATCCCCACAAATCGACGTACGTCGGCGCCGAATCTCGCCATTCAGAGCGGCAATATTACCTCCTACCTCACTACCTCCCGCGACAAAAATCCATTACACTTACGGGACTAATGACATTAGCAGTTGACGTGCCTAGAATCGCTAATCAATCGAATCCTTTAAAAAGTACGTAATAATTCATTGAATTACGAATAGTAGTGTCAGAGGTTCCTACGGATTTTACATTGCAAGTAATTCGTACAATGAGACTTCGTTAATTAATATTTTCACAAAATAATTCAAGGTGATACGATGATGGTTCCAGGAGGTGTGAACAGAAATAGTCAATGAAAATAATGTTACCTATGAGACATTTAAGGTTAATATTAGATTTGCCCTACTTATGCTCCTTTGTGTGGTAAAATGTTTATTAACTGATATCAATATTTTCAAACCAATTCATCCCTTATTTTCAATATTTTGAAATGTGAAACATTGAAGATATTTGAATCAGAAAACTTGATACGTTTCGGAAATGTTGCATAACACCATACATTGGGCTCTATCTCTTCATTTGATTGCTTTATGCACAGCGTCACCTCGCATACTTTTAAATGCATTATACTTTCCAACGCTTTTAATTAATATCCACTCTAACATTATTCTTATCTGCTTCATGAAGGCACGGCAATGTTTCTCCGCATTTACTCAGAAATGAGTCTCTAGTTGATTTTCCAAGGTTTATCAATACATTTTTTATGAATTCCCTCACATACATATATATTCATCTCTGAAGTTACATGAAAAACGGCTGCAGATAACTTTCAATTCACTGAGCCCAGCGAAAGGTGTTTCGTTTTCACATTTTCGGATGGGGTTGAAAGTCAAGCCAGTTCCATTTAAATTGCAAACAAGCGCAAAAGTCAAAATCATTCGGCGCCTTTGTTTCTTTTCATTTTATAAAACGACTATCAACTATATCCCAGGACACCAGGAGATCGCACACGAGGATTTGAATACATTCGGCGGCAAATGCGATCAGTTTGAAATCCATTATGCGCTCGCAATTCGTCTGCTGTCCCTCGATCGCTGCGCCAGGGAGCCGTTTATTCATGATGGCGTTCGGGGACGTTTGCCGAACGAATAAAAACTCGTAAATATTTATCTTATAATTGAAACAAAATTTTGCGAAATTGTGTACACACCTATTACGTACAATGCACACAATCGTGTTATATCTATGTTGAAACAAGAGCGTTACAATGTAAATGAAAATACGCGTGTTTAAAGAGGGAAAAATGCTTCTACGATCAAAGAATATCTTTGTTCCAGCAATGTGTACGGAATGAATTTGTATTTCATCATGGTGACACTTTGTATTCCTGGAATTGATAACTTTTGACTGCGAATAATATACGAGTATAATATTTCTAGGTTAATAGTTGAAGAACTTCTTTGTGAAGTTGCGTATTGAATTTGCGCTTTATATGACCAATGCTAGGGAAGACGATTTATTTTCTTGTTTCATTGAGGACAACTTTCAAACACTGTGTACTTACGTAATTTAAGGCCTTAAGACTGAAATATTAATAATTCCTTCAAATAATATTAAAAATGTTTGACGTGTGAGAATAACTGCTTTGGAATTATCACAGGTCAATAATATGGGCAGTGGACAATAAGCTTTTCCAAAATGCTCTCCAGGGTTAGCCCACTTGAAAGCGAATCTAATTTTGCGCCCCTCCACTACTGTGGGAGGCCTTGCCCATGGTCTGGGATCCATGGCTTTATTGTATATTAAATAAGTATCCGAGGAGACTGCTTGTAGCAGAGTGGGCGTCTGGGGGGGCGGCATATGGGGGTCAGTGCGGGGCGGGGTGGTGGAGGCGGGGACGGGGCCGGTGACGGCGTGAGATGGAGTGGGTGGATTGCGGGGAAGGCGTGGCGGCGACGGATATGAAGGAAATAGTCGTTTTGGGACGGGGAGTGGCGGGGTCGGCATGAGGCAGAGACGATGTGAGGCAGAGTGGTCGGGTGGCGGGGAAGGGGTGTTGCAGTGTCAGCCTGTGGAGGGGCCAGTGGAGGGCGGGACTACCCGGGACGGGGACGAGTGTGACGAAGACAAAGCATTTTGGGGACGGCGAATGGTGGAGACGACCCATGGCTGGAAGGCGTGTCGGGCAGGGTGGGAGAGGCGGTGACGGCGCGTGTGGGAGACCCGTGGGGGGTCGAAGGGACGGAGACGGAGCGTTTTGGGGGTGGTCGTGGCGGAGTGGGCGGATCGCAGGGGCGTGGGAGGAGGAGCGAGGCCCTTTGGCAATTTGCGGCCATTAGCCCATGAGTCCATTAGCTTGTGCAAACAGCTTACACCGCACCCAAGCACAGGTTGAGGGAGGGGAATGGAACGAGGGGTGGGGAAGGAGTGGCTGGGAGGCGGAGATGGCGCCGCCAACACACGAATGAGGGTCGTGGTGATCGGATGGAAATATCATTTACACACTATTTTTGACGCCAAGGATAACCATGACAAGGAAATATGACCTTCTTTACTTTAGTTTATTTAAAAATATACGAGATCTACACAATGTTCTTCTTCGCGTTGAACATTCAATTTTTATCTGCTTTGACATGGAGTTACCTTTCTGCCAGTTGTAAAGATTGATTGATTGATGATTCTGGTCCGGAGCAACTACTAAGGTCATTAGCACCGTATATGTGGCGGTGATCTTCCATCGCTGACTGGCGAGGTGCGGCGCCAAGGTACGTCGGTTTGCGGGGAACTTGGCATCGCCCCAGCCGCGACTAGCTCTAAGCTCCCAAATCATTTCCCGACGTGAGTAGTCGTGTAGAAATGGAAGGAAAGGTTGCGCGCGGTCCGTGGCTCGTTTGTTAGGATACTGGTCCAGCCTTCGCCTGACGTTGATCGGAGGACGACTGGGTTAGACCGAGCTGGTTGGTAGTGTCGAAAGCCCTGCCACCGTGGGACGCGAACAGCAGGGCCTCCCGATCAGCGGCCCAGCGGTGACGTCAGTTGCTGATACCTCAAAGCGGTCTGCTGTAAAGAAACGTACGGGGGCGCGTGGGGCCGCGGAGATACAGCGCTGGAGCGAAGCGACGGGGCGAGGCTTGGGCCGAGGCTGCGACGAGGACGGGGCGAGGTGGGGCCGGCGCTGGACGCGAGGACGGCGTGAGGTGCGGGGCCAAGCGCGGAGCGACGATATATGCGAACCAGGGGCCGGCGTGAGGGCAGGGAGAAAGGGCGCGGATATGCAGCGAGATGTGTGAGGTGCGAATGTAAACGCAGTTGCAGGAATGGCGAGGCGGGACTTCGAAAGGGGGCGAGGATGGACGTGCGGGTATGGGTGGGCGTAGAGGCGGGGTGAGATGCGGGAACGGGGTGATTGGGAAGGTAAATGGAGGCGAAGACGAGGGGCGAGAAAAGGTGTGGCGACGGAGGGAACGAGGGCCCAGGGCGGGGCGAGGCGCGGGGATCAGGTGTGTGGATGGGGTAGGGCAAGTGTGGGCGTGAGGCGAAGCTTGCGGCGAAAGAGGGTGCGGGGGAAGGGGTGTGCGGTGCAGGAGCGGGGGCGTGGCGATTGGGAGGGCGAGAGGTGGAGTGGAGCGAGGCCCGCAACAGGAATCGCGCGGGGCAGAGGAAGACGAGGAGGTGCGGGCATGAAGACGGGGCAGGGTTAGGCGTGGGGCGTGACATGGGTGGGGGGGGGGGGGCGTCATAGAGCAGGAGGTGGGGATGAGGCACAGGGCGCGGGTCGGGGATGACAGGATAATACGCATGGGGGCAATGAGGTGGGGGATGAGGCACGGAGAAGGGGACCGCGAAAGCACGGGGCAGGCAAAGGGTTGAATGATGCTGGGGTGGTGGCAGGAGCAGGGACAGGGGTAGGGTTAGACTCGAGGCCTGGGACGGGGGTGAAGTTGGGGCGAGGCGCGGTGAGGACGGGGTTCGAGGCATAGGGCAAGGCGCGGGCGAGGAGTGGTTGAGGTGCGGGAAGGGGGCGAGGACGGGGTAAGGGGTGGAGCCGCGGAGGTGCAGCGTGTCCGGGGACAAGGCGAGGGGCGACTCGCGGGAGCTGGTCCAGCCTAGCGAGTGTGGTGAGGACCGTAGACGTGGGGCGGGGCGCGGGGGCGGGTTGGGACGGTGGCGGAGCGCGGGCGTGGGTGGGGACCAGTGGCGAGGCGCGGGATCAGACGAGCGTCGGAGGGAAGGACGTGGGTCGCGCTGGAATTTATTCGCAACGGCCGCCCGGGGACGCATCGCCCACCGCGAGGATGATGTGTGGCCCCTCCAGTGGCCTCCGAGGGAGTCGCTGGGCCGAAGAAACTGCCCTTAATGAAAATTGAATATTCAATACCGCAGGGAGCTTCGATGGAGACTGGCGGACAAGCTGCCGCTACATATTGTGAGCAGAAGCTGCGCGAATTTTATTGCGGTTTCGCCTCGCGCGTAGAAGCCTGCCGCTTGTGCATCGATATGTGGATGAGGAGAACTGTTACCGTGCTTTAGGTTGGCAAAAAGGTAAATTCGGTAAAGCATTGTAAGTCCGATGTTCTGGAGGAGGAGAAAAGCCTAAAAAATTTGCACTACAGTATTGAAAATTCCGTTTTGTCTTAAATATTTAATTATTTAATGACTACTGGGTAAGCTGACTTTCTCGTTGATTTAAAGGCTGAAATTAAATCATGACATTAAATTAATTCATGGGCATTATTTGGTTTCTCAGAGTGCCAAACTACGGAATTCTAGCGTTCACACATTTTGATGTACTTTATTTTACATAATAGATAAAATTGCTTTTCTATAAATATTAATTTACGATTTTTCCATTTGTAAGAAACTTAACTAGTTATTATAATTAATGATACTATGATAGAATATTTGTGTTCAATTTTTCTTATATTACAGAAATCTAAATTATATGTGAGCTGTACGACTTACCGTAAGTGACCTGCGGATCGAATATTGACTTGTGCTGTCCGACTAGATTGATTAATTTGATTGACTGATTAAGGGCGATAAGGTCATTTATCCCGTAAGTGTAGTGCATGATTTTTCCGTCGGGAGGAGAGCGGTTCGCCCAATGGATGTGCTGAACTACCTGTGTGCTCGCGGAGTTTTCCCCATCGAGGAATCTCCCCCCAGCGGGGCGCCGCCCCAGCCGGGAGAAGCTCTTAAGCTCCCGACCGGTCTCTGGGACGTGTGGTAGGAGAGTGCAGGTAAGTGCAAGTGTGTGTAAGTAAGGGCTGACGATAGAACGAGGAAGGGAAGGAAAGGTTGCGCACGGTCCTTGGGCCATTTGTTAGGAAATTGTGCCGGCATTCGCCTGGTGTTGATTGGAGAAAGCACGGAAAACTACTAATCAGCGCAGCCGGCTGCTGAATTCCACCTGTCTGTCTAGCGTCGAAAATCCTGCCGCGGTCGGGACTCGACCTTCATCTCGCAGAGATGTCAGTGAGAGGCACTGCAGTGATAGCAGTTGTTGCCCTGAGCCACCTGTCCTGCTGTGTGGAGTGGAGATGTCGAACCCTACCAACTTTCGCTCTTTGCGTCCCGTGCAATACTAGGGGCGTGAGGCTTGGTTTGGGACTGCAAGTGAGGTGGGGCGATCGAAGGGAGCTGGAAGGGCAGTGATGAGCGGCGGACGCCGGCGAGACACTTCCGAGGACGACTGAGACGAGCACAGTAGTCTATACGTCATCCTCGAGAGCGCAAAACAAAATATTGCTTTTACCTGACTGCCCAAGGAAAAGATTACGTCAGTCAATAAGTATCTAAACTTTTGTTTTAATCGCCTGTCGAATGCACTTACCAGCCTTAAAATGACATCAGATATAATATATTGTTCGTTTGAGTTTTTACGAAGTAAAAAAACAACAATAAAAACAAAACGACAGGATTCCATAATCCGTTTTTGGGCCTGTGTGTGTATTAAAAGCTGAAATTCGTAGAAGGCTTTCAGCGTAATGTAGATGCAATGTTTTTCCTTGGCGAGAATCCTCGGCCTGTGAATTCAACCATTCGCCAGCAGTCAACAGGAATTCAAGGTGAGAAAGTGGCAAGAAGTCCAAGCTCCTCCACTACCGATCCCAATAATGAGCCAGTCCGTACCCTAATTCTGAATCATTTTATTGATACGTCGAAAATCATGTGCACGTTAGCCAAGTCCTGCAATGAGAATGTCGAAATGGATTGTCGGAAGACATTCTTTTGTTGCAAGAAAACGCGCATACACATACTACTGCACAAACTTCGACATCTGTATTTCGAGGAGTCAGAGCATCCTAAATACAGTTCCGATCTTGTCCCATATAACTGAAATGTGCTTGGACCGCTTAAAGACCAAAGAGGCCACAGATTTGCCTTAGCGTTCATGTGAGAAACCAGTGCATACATGGCTTGCTGCTCAGTCTAAACTACATGTTTGTGAAGGTACCTGAAAGCTGTGGTGGGGTGGACCAAATACATCGAAAATTTGGGGATATCTTAAAAGTGGTTGCACTGAATTAAATTTGCGTACTGCTGTTGTAGTCAATTATAAACATTGAGTACAAATACTTATCGACCTTATTGACTACTGATGATTACTATCATTCATCATGAATATTATGAGTACTTCGGAATACTAGACTGTAAACCTTCCTCCTCCATCGTCTAAAACTAGCTTTTAAAAGGTGAAAACGTGCTTTATCGATTCGTAAATAGGCTGATTAGCATAGGAAATGTATTTTACAATGACATGAAAATAACTTCCCAGAAAAAAATATTTTATTTCAAGCTATTTTATATTTACCTTTTCGGCACTATTACTTAAGCGGAACGTTTTTTCTCTAAAGCTGGAAACAATGAAAAGTGTCGTATAGGCATAATCGTCATTCGTACCAAAACTATTCAAATATCAGTGTTTTAACAACTACTGCACTTTGCTAAAGTTTAATGAAATTAATGATTGCTTTTGTGTTTGAAGTATGTTTGACAAAAAATGACTTGCAAGTGCATTAAAGACAAACTAGCTGGTCGAATGGGTAATAGCACTTTTATTGTTTTAATTTTCGGCGCCTAAGAACTTGAATAAAGCACATTTCGATTGAGTCTCTCGCAGAATAAGAGGACCGAAAGTAGTAAATTAGTAGAATGGATGGCCGAATTTTGAGAAGCCTTACATGGAAGTTCGCATAAATAGTCAACTCGAGAGTGTTTTTTATGGTCATTATCGTCATCGTTAGCCATTATTAGAGCCCTGAAGTTCAGACATTTATTTTAGTTAAAATAGGTGAACTAAAAGGCGTATATTCTAGTTAAAATAGGGGAGCAATTAGGGATGTAAGTAATGAAAAATTACATTTAAAAGGAATTATTGTAGAAAATTAATAATTAAATGATTCACATTTTTATTTAATATAGCTCCATAATTTTCACTAGCACTCACGTGATAGGAAACTACCATCGTTCATATGAATTCAGTTGCTGACTGGAGGAGAATTCTCGCGGTCTGTTACTCGGTAGTTTTCCATGGTTTCTTCAAAGAATAACCAGGCGAATGCCACAGCAGTACTCTAACAAACTGACCGAAGAACGTGAGCGATCTTTCCTTCCTCGTCCTTGTCCTATCCTCACCCCTTACTTACACACTTAGATGCACTACACTATCGTACATGCCGGGTGGTCAGTCGAGAGCTTAGTGCTTGTCCTGGTTAGGCTGGTGCCTTGCTGGTGAGAGATACCTGGTTGAGGAAAAACTGAGCCGACGTGTAGGCTGGCGCCGGATGACACCATCCAGCGGAGGAGGAACACCGCCACTTCCCGGGATAAAAACATGCACCACACTTACGGGACTAACGATCATGGCAGTTGACGCAAGGAAGAAATAATCAATCACTGTTTTGCATCCGGGGAAAAATGCCCCAGCTCGAGATATGGACGTCCGTAGACACCGGATGGTGCCAAAGCATAAAATAGGAATACAAGGAAAGATACTTGATACAAATGTTTTTATTGTTTTATTGAAAAGCTGTTTCGATATGTATATATTTGTATGATGTTATTAACAAACATAATATAATATAACTTTTACATTATAATATCCTATGCACATTTTAAAACATTTTATCTCACACTGAATATCATTTAACAAGAATATATGTATTTAATGGTGATGAGTTACACATCTTGTTTAACATTTGCATAAAGGTGGCAAAAATATTTCAATTTCGAAAAAAAGCTGTTGTTTTACAGATTTTTCTGATGCTGTGCGGTTATATTGACATTTCGCAACCATACGAAGAACCTAAAGTCCCTCTGCACGGTGGGTGCCCAATAAATCTTTTCAGTCCCTTAAGAAAGAACAAATACTAAAATACGGCATATTAATGCTCCTATTCAAAGAAAAGTATTATGAAGAAATAATATAGGATATAAGAATTTAAAAAATTATGAACTTTTCTTGTAGAAAATGGTATTAAAAAAGTATTAAGCGACACACAAATATCACAAATAACGAATTTGATTGGTTATAAATCTCCGCTATATCTTTGGTTTAATATTTAAGGACACAAGGGGCTCTCCCACATTTCTTGTGAAATTGAGTGATTAGCATGAAATATATCTTCAAATATTATTATTTTTGTGTAATGTGTTATTTAAATCAGTACGGACATACATGAAAATATTGTGTTTAATTGTGTAAAAAAGTATTGAGATATATTATGAAAGTTGTAGTAAAACTCATTATCTGAAACTAGGTCAATGTATGATAGCCCCTTGTTCTATTGATCCCTTTAATTTATTATTTGGTCTCGTGTGATTCACATGTGTTTTGTTTATTTTACTTACTAAACATTATTAGTAAGTAAACACGGCTTCATCTCATGAACAGCAGTACACCTTGATACTTACGTCATGATCTTACCCTTTGCTGTTTGCTGTGTCCGCGTGTCGGTTTGTCCGCCTGTCCGCCTGTCCGCCCATTTCGGTTCAGTGTGCGCGCGGCGGACCAAGCGCGGGAGGGGGGAGAGGGGGAGGAGGGAGAGGGGAGCGAGGGCGCTCGGGGCCGGCGCCGAATGCCAGGCACGTTCCTCCGCTGGATCTGCCGTCGTCTTTTGGGAAATGAAACAATTTTCTTCTCGAAGAAAGAACACAGCTCTTCGGAATATTGTCAACTCGGAGCACCGAAGGAAGAAAATATTGCCGTTCCTGCTGCGCTTCGGGCGAGGGCGAAAATTTTTCAAATTTTCTTGTAACGCCATGGAAAGTTCGTGTTTTGTTCTGAGGGGTTTCTGATTCGAGTTTTGCTTACAGCCGAAACTTTCCTAACTTTTGATGTTTTCTTTCTTTGTGCTACACCGAAGGGATTTAACAGAACCTGAAATGGTTGTTTAATGCAATTGATGGCTGTTTTTGCGTAGATTGCTTGAAACATTATTGGAATAATTGTTTTGAAACCTCGCGTTACCAAGGGGGATACGGGTTACCATCGATGATTTTTTTACGTTTATTTGTAGGTTTAAATTTCCCAGGAAGTTAAAAACGAGTGATATAATTTCTTATGTGGTTTTTGTTTAAAATAAGGTGCATTTAATCAGAGAAGGTTAATATTTTAGTTATTAATTAGGCGTTGTTACAACTGCAGATAAAAATCTTCAGAAGTATCCACTCGATGAATACATTTCGCAAATTTTTGTCGAATTATTGGTGTTAAAATATAAAGTAGTTTCATGTATTACAATGTTACGAACAAATGTCGTTCTTCTTTTGACATAAAATGTAATAGATTTTGTAATTAAATACAAATATTAATGCGATGAAATCGATATTTTTTCATATGTATAAAGAAACATACTACTTTTTTAAAATTTAGGTTAATTAATAGAATAGTGATTGAATAAATAATTTTATGATCTATTTGTATTCTTAAAACAACTTTGGAAGCTTAAAATTAGAAACTGTGCGTAATCTAATATATTATAGTGTATAAAACTTAATTTTTTTATAAAACTGCAAGGATATGGCAAGGATTTGATCATTTCGAATTACTACGAACTGTGCGTTTATTATTGCTGCGACGTAAGAGTAAACTATCATAAATAGAAAATGATATGTTCGCAATTAGAATGGAATGCGTTTCTTCAAAGTATCTGCTGCGATTACCCTCTTTCGAAAACCTTTTCTTGTATACTTCGTCCAGAGGTCATCATTAATTAGGCGACTGAGTAATTATGGAAGGGGATAGTAGATATGTGTTCGTTTCTGTTTTATTTTGATTATTTTGAGTGCCACATTAATCTTCGTAGAGAGCAAAGTAGAAATAAAGTGAAGGAGAAAGCGTTGCCATGCTCTTCGGTTAATCTGCCGCCAGGGATCGCTTACCGCGATGGCGTTGATTCTGTTCACGTAGTTTTATCTTCAGTGTAGAAAGTTGAATATGACCTTTCTAACTCATGCACGACTCTCGTTACAGCTGGAATACGGCTTTGATTGCAGCAGAGTACAGTGGATACCTTGCATGGGTACTCACACGTTTATTGTACAAGGGAGATTGCTCCCTAGAGAGGGCACCCAGGCGCTTGACGCTATCCCCCCCCCCCCCCCCAAACGTGCGTACAAGTCCACCTTGGGGCTGGCATCCGGATACGCCGAAACGCAGCACCCCACGGGGGCGCCTCCCAATTGAGCTTAGCTGCCAGGGAACTTACTGGTTACAGTCTCGGCACAATTAGTGCCGTGATCACACACGATCGGTTAAACGACCCGCTGCAGGAAGCGCGGCGGCACTGTGCCGCAGGAATCGCCTTCCGCCGGCGGCAGAGAGCGCGCGTGAGGGCCTGAGCGAGTCGTCACGGTCATGGTGGAAGAAAATGGGGGAGCACTTCCGCATCATATCCGACTTCAGCCAATGAGTTTTAGGCACCAATATTAACGGGACATTTAGATGCAGCCTTATACCAAAATTATTACCTAGTTGCAAGTTATTAAAACAGATATATGAAGCATTCTTTAAAAAATATTGCATCTTATATTTCAATTACGTCTTAACCGTGTTATTTTTTGTTGAAAATTGTCACTTTATGCCACTTTCAAAATGTTTCTCAGTACTCCTCCACTTCTCCATGCAACATGGCGGCCAGGTCTGGTGAAACTTTTTACACAAAGTGCTCGTGTTGTGGTTACGCGGTTTGAGGCACAAACTAGCGCTGCGCAGAAAGGGCAAAAATCAGTGCACTGGGGTAACCCCTCCCCCTTCCGCCGAAGTCACAGACATTGCATAATTTTAATTTGCAGCAGGCTTGCCGTTAGCTCTGCAATCGGAGCCGATGGCTGCGTGTTGGTTACGAATGCATCAGAATGAATAACCAAAACCATCACCAGATAGCGCGCACATAGCTGGTTCGAGTGACGTCCCGTTCCCTAACCTGCTGCAATATAAAGTTGTGCGCAGACATCGCGTCTACGCCTCCGCCACTGACCCGCGCTAGCCCTGACCCGCGCTGGCCTGCGCGGCCGCCCAGGGAGTGAAGAAGAGGCATCGCAGCCGAGAGGGCAGAATGCGTTCTATCGAGAGAGATGGGCCGAGCTGCGAGTGGTGAATGTTAAAATGTGTAGTGTTGTCGAATCGGGTGACAATAGTGGTATTTGTCTGGTGGAATAAGAAACTGTCCTGATTATTGCACAACTCGGTATACGGCCTCGACGGTAGTCTTAGTACAACTCACGGAATCGCGAAAAATTGGCAAAGTTGTTTGATACGGTTCTGTGGCTGGTATAAATAAAATGGTTTTATACTGAGTTGTAGAAGTTTTAATTTCATTACAACAATAAGCAGGCTCTTATTTACTTCGTAGAGACTACCCATACTGCTACTAACTGACGTACTGCCTATGTGACCAGAGTATTAAGGCTATATTTTAAAAATTATTGCCTGAAAACGTCCAGAGGAGAAAGTTACATTTATTCGTGATATTGAAATATATTTGAAGGTACTAATGAGCGCCTTTTATGCAATTTCAAGTACAAATATTCGATCATAACTACACGGTATTCTACGTGCAAGTACAAATATTCTATTATTGCTGAGTATATGATACTTAAATGGGGATTACTTTCTCAATGCTCTGAATTTGATTTCTCATTTACACGACAGCGACCATTAGATCTGTAAATGAGTAGAAGATGAAAATTGAGACAACGTATGTGTCAACACCCTAAGGTAATTAAATTACTATGTAGATAATTAGAGGAGTAAAATACACAGATGAACCAGTTTCTCTCTTTGAGCACCTAAATACATACGTATTTCGTACGTAAGTATATAAATATTTACAAGTAATAAATAAAATTTTCTCGGATTAGAAATGATAGGTAGGAACATTATTTCAACGATATTATCTGGCAATTTTATTGCATTATTTGTTTTTGGATCAGTTTTCGGATTAAAGCAACTAGTTTCATTAAATAACAAGCAAGAAGTACGTTTAAGATGAAATTTCAATTTTGTGCATATTTTATGTTATTTGAAAACAGGTTGAGAATAAAAATGAAAACTCGCAATATTTTGTGCATATTTCACAATAATTAACCGCCTCAAAATCATCAATTAAATCCAAATTTTAAAATTTAATTAAATAAATATTCGTGTCCTGTTCGTCAGGAGGAAGGGTGTGGGCGTGGCTAGCCAGGATGCGGAGGAAGCGAGGCGAGGTGGGCCGAGGTGCGGCTGGATGGGGAGGGACGGGACCAGGTGTGTTTTGGTGTAGAGTGGCGTGGCGTGAGGAGGCGTGGCGGAGAGGGACCCCTTGTGTGGTGTAATGTAGGAAGTGCATGGTGTGGCTGGTGATGTGATGCGGGATGTCTTGACGTGGCATCACGTGAGATAGCGTGGTATCGCATGGCGTAGAGTGCCAGGTTGCGAAGTGCCCTGAAGGGAGGAGTAATGCGATGTATTATTGATTGTTTAGTGATTGCGGGCGCGTCAACTGCTAAGGTCATTAGTCCCGTATGTGTAGTGCATGTTTTATCGTAGGAGGTGGCGGAGATGATCCCTCACTGGCTGGCGAGATCTTCCGCCGGCCTGCGGGAACATTCCCCAACCAGGTATCTTCCACCAGCGTCACCAGGCGTCACCCCAGCCGGACAAGCCGACGGACAGCCAGGCTCCCGACGTTTCTCCCGTTAAGTGAGGTAGCGTAGTGCATGTGAGTGTGTGTAAATAACGGGTGTGGAAACGACAGGGATGAGGAAAGAAAGATCGCGCGGGTTCCGTGGCCCGTTTGTTAGGGTACTGCTCCGGGTGTTGCTCGGAGAGACCACGGAAAACTTCCGATAAGAGAGCTGGCCGCTAGAATTTGTAGCTAGTGTTGAGCAACCAGACACCGTCGGGGCTCCCTGTGAGGGGCACTGCAGTGATGCTCTGAGCCACCTTTACCGGTGTGATGAGATGTGGTGTGGCCGGACGTGGCTGCAAATGCACGCGGGGCATCGAAGGGGCCGTCGGGGGAGGGGGAGGGGGGCGGGCGTAATTGGGTGACGTATCGGCATGTTCGATTCGCGTGAGCGATTGCCCCCAAGCGCTGCCGCCGCTTAAAATTGCAGGTGGCCGTGCGCAGGAGGGGGGAGGACCGCTCGGCGGCGATCCAGCGCGGCTGGTCGCATGATTTATGGCGGGGAGGCGCTCCGGTCCCCCTCGAATTTCTCAAGCGAGCCTGCTTGTATTGTCTGCAATCGTAGTTGCTGAGATGATACACGTAATTTAGCCCAGAAGCTGTCCTGAGCGGTTGAGATAATTTGAATGAGAGCCTATTCAAGCGCATCGATTCCGGGAATCTCTAATTCGAAAACCTCTCAGAGCTCTGCATTCTGGGAAAATCAGCCGACCACCTGGGGTGCTACCTGGGGCTGACGGGTGTCTTATTACGTTAGCAAGGTTCTAAGGAAGATTCTACTCATTAAACATTTGGTATTTAAACGTTGCTTTATCGAACAAAAACTTTTTTGAATTTCCGTCGTATTTGATATTCTGTAATAACTACTGTTCTGTGTATCTGTGTAAACTATACAACGTATTTGCAATACACGGTGAAGATTGTTTTTGTTGAACTTTTTACTTTATTGCAGTGATATCTCAGCCTATTTTAGGTTTTTTTTAGTTGTGTACGTGCTACTTTTTGGAACGCCCATTTGTGTGGATTTGTTCAGCATCAATTTTGCTGCGGAAGGCCACTTTTTATATACTGAGTCAATAAAATAGTGCTTGAATTCATCCTGGGGATGCGAGGAAAGAGTAGACGTAGGAACTCGCCGAGGCAGAATGTAAAATGCTTTCTGTATGTTTCATTTCACAAGTACTGCCAAGAATCTCCACGTCCCTATGTCATGTGGAGTAGAATACTACAAAAATCGCCAACATTGGAACTAGGGCAGTGGCAGTGCGCACAATCAGGGCAGAGGAATGCCTCTCCCCCTCACCGCCCGGTTTGTGATCGCGTCTGCGCCAGCGCCTCTCATCATCTCAGCTCCCCTACGGTGTCAAGCGGGAACAGACATGTCAGCGCACCCGAATGAGACATGTAAAATAATTTATTGCTGACTAATTTCTCATTAATTGCTACAATTTGGAATTAATTGTGTATTTTCGTGAAGATAGTCGTCGTATTGCAGTAACGTATTTTCGTGGAGAAAATGAGTGTGAGCCGGCTTGATGTGACGTCATTATACACGTAAGATAAATTCGAATTGTTGCTCGGCGGAAACGGGCTAATAATTTATTGCTAATTAATTGCCTCATTTCAGCCCCAACCCCTGACAACAAACGACGAGCGCGTCAACCGCCCTTGTGGGAGCGCCTGTGCCGCTTGCAACGGACGAGCCTTCTCCCTGCTAGGGGCCTTCTGAGGCGGAAAGTGTCTGGCTGCCGAGAGGGCGACGCGTTTTCTGCTCATGCCTCCACCACCGCCCTTTACCTGGGTGGACATGAGCGTGTCTTTTGTGCTCATAATTGCCATTGGCCTGCATACCGGTCGCGGTGACGGCAGTGTGTGCCTCTCCTCACTGTCTGACAAATGTGAACACGAGCAAGCAAGTGACGATATTCCTCGTCGACGCCAAAGGGCGCAATAGTAGCATCTGACTGAGTTTGAACGGCGCAGGATGATTGGTCTTCAAAAAGTGGGTTTGTCGTACCATAACATTGCGCTCGAAAGCGACACGCTGCTACGACAGTGATGCGTGTGTAGAGCCATTAGATAGCGGGGGGGGGTACACAGAGGGTACCCCCCGCTATCCGCTAGACGAGAGGGTACTGGACCACACAATGTGACCACAGTGCGAGGTGACCGCCATCTTATTCGCATGGCCGTAACCGTCAGATCAGTGTGGTCCACAGCGTTGGCTCGACTTTAGAACACTGCAAGGGGGCGAGGTTATGGCTGTGTCGACAGACACCATCTGATGAGGGATGGACTGGTGGCACGCATACCGCTGCGTCGGATTCCGTAGACCAGAAACCACCAACGCCTCAGACAGCAATAAGCACGTGAACGTATTCGCTGATGCGCTGAGTGGCAAAATGTAATGTTTTCGGACGAGTCTCACGTGCTACAGCGATGAAGTGTTCGACGCTTCTGTGGTGGTCGCAATCTGCGAGCCTGCATTGTTCCACGCCATAGTGGAAAAACGCCAAGTGTGATGGTTTGAGACGCTATTGGCTACAATGTACGATCTCGCCTCATACGTATTGAGGACAATGTGAACAGCAACCGCTACATCAGGGAGGCTTTAGAGCCCGATGTACTGCTCCTCCTGCAAGCAGCTCCACATGCCACAATTCAGCGGAATGCCCGACCGCATGTGGCGAGGAACGTGCAAGCTTTCTGCGAAGAACGACGGGTACCACTGCTTCCCTGGTCTGCACGTTCCCCTGACATGTCGCCCATCAAACATGTTGCGGATAGGATCGGTCGGCAACTTATTTGTTCTGGTTCTCCAGCAACCATTGTCGATGCTTTGTGGTCATGCATAGAAATCAGAAGAAGGTGTGTTCCCCAACATATCCAGGCTCTCTTTGAATTCATCCCACAACATCTAGAGGCGTTGATGACAGTGCTTGGCTGCATTTTACACCGTAATAAATACTCAAGGTTAAAATGCTGGTAAAATTATGTAATTCTAATGATTTGTATACAAGTATTGTGATATTCCTAATCTGTGGCATAAATTACATTGTAATAGAATGTCCCCTTCTTAGTGTTGCAATTTTTACAAACAACAGTGTAAATCCTATTATGACTTCTTAATTAATTGCTGGCCCTTATCATGGACAGGGCTTAATTTTGCTTCGAAGTGACCTGAATATTCGTCAATTTATGAATGTATGTTTCTTTGCTTAAATATTCACTCATTTATTTTATGACATTAAATATTGTTTATGGCATCTAGTGTACTATTATCCAACTACAGAGTAGGGAAATTATTAGTGCAATGCAACATTGTATGTATTGTTCTCGTATTTGCTGCATGACTTGCTATGCCTACAGGAGGCAGGTAAATACTATGAAATGTATGATTCTATGAAATGTATAGAAGAAATGTATGATGGAGCTAATTAAAATGTCCACTACAGGAGCTTCCACAACATCTCTTGCACCAGTTGGCGGAAACGGAAAACTATATTGTTTTTTGATAATACACAGAAAAACGGTAGTTTTCATTGTTTTTATTTCTTACGTACTCTACCTCGCTTAATTCTATAGCAGTTTACAGTCTCAATACTTTATAGTCCATAATAGATTTAATAAAAATATTTAATGAGGAAAAGAGTACAATTTGAAAAATTTCTGAAGATCATTAAGTCATGTTTAAAAATGATCTGATTTCAATAAAATTGAAATGAAGGTGTTTAACATTATTGTGCTGAATGTAATTTAATATTAAAATAGAGGTGATGGAACAGATCACTCTTTTGAAGTATTGTTTCCGTTTACCGTCCGTTCATTAGCACTGAGTCACAGTTCAAACTCGCAGAAGTAAGGTTGTGTATCTGCACACTCCCAGTCATTGAGTTTACCCTCATCCTTCGTGAATGCACCGCAATTCTGATTACCGCCATAGTTATTTGGCTGCTCTGTATGCCATTCCTTAAATCCAGCATCCTCCAAAGTGTCTCCTGGAAAAAATCAAACCATTGCAAATGTATTTCTGAAAAAAAAAAATTTCTCGAGATCAAAAACCGCTACAACAACAAAACCAATAAATACTTCTTCATTCATCTCTACAATAATAATAATAATAATATTAATAATAATAATAATAATAATAATAATAATAATAATAATAACAACAATAATCTTGAGAAGTCCAAATCATCTTTTTGATCTTTTCGATATAAGTATTGTAGGATATCTCATTTTACATTATGCTTTTGGAGAATTATCTAATTACTTATATTTCTCTCATGTGTTAAAAATCCAACTACAAAACCTCAAACACAGCAAAAGGAAGATTAAATTTTTCACGATGGACTTAGTGAAATTCGTCACATCCTCATACTTCAATAAATTAACAGATTTTGATTATAAAATTGGCATTTTCTGTTTTAAGGATGATATCGATACAATAGTATAAAAATACTTCAACATCGATATAGCGAACACTAACGAAGCAAAGTTTTCAACGGCCTAGAAACAACTGCAAAGACTGAAATCCTATCCTAAGGTTATCTGGGATGTAACAAATTTGAACAGTATGAATAATTCAATAAGAAGAATATATAATAACTAGTCTATGTAACTGACTTCTCGGTTTCAAATTATCATCAGATTCTATTCACTTGACGCAGTGGCTCTGGCAGGTGAAGGACGTTTCGGTGACGAGGAATAGCAGATAGGATTATGTGATAAACAGGAATCAGACTGCAGCTGGGAAGTTTCTATTTCCCCTACAACAGATGTTGCCCCTGAGCCATCTCCGTCGGCGCGACGAAATGAAGCGATTAACGTATTGATGCGTTGGTTAACTTACCGAAGATAGTGCGATATTGTCCTTCGATGAGATCGCTGAATCCAATAAACGCTTCAGTCGGTGTGCTTCCCGGCGTCTTTGCGTAAATCTCTTTGAGGGCGGCGGCCTCCTGCTTGGAGTTGAGGACTGCGAGGTGCGCGCCGTCTGCCTCGCATGCCAGGCGCGCCTTCCCCCAGGTGAGGGGCGCCAGGTACAGTCGGTACCAACCCACACCCGGCACCAGCTGGTACTCCGGCGGGGGCACGCGCCTCTCGGGAACTAAAAATCAGAATAGGGAGCTAATACTGTCACTCTTCAACCGAATATGGATTGCCAAGTCACAGAAATCGTTATGGATGCATAGGGCATTCGAAGTTGGCGCGCTCACCGCTGGGCAGCGTGTGCGGCGCGGAAGATCCGCAGACTTCGCGGAATGGCCGCAGCGGAAATTTTGCGTCACGTGGTGCCTTAAGGCTCTCACAGACCGGCGCGGGAGATTCGCGGTGTGCGCGGCGGAATCGGTGGGTCCGTACACACCATAGCGTCAATTATGACTCAACGTTTGTTGACAGCTTTCTTCTGATGACCTAAACCGGCATAAACCAAAGCAAGGGGAGCGCGATCCAGAAGGGAGGGAAGACTCCGGACGACAGGCGGACTTCCGCGGCACTCGAGCGGCAGCGGTCGAAACGCGCCCGACTGCGTTCCCAAATCCGCGGGTAAGAAAACGCTGCCAGTCCGCTGCCGCAACGATCGCCTGAGTGTGCTCATAAGGCAAAACCTTCGGCCATTCCGCATAGGCTGCGGATATCCCGCGCTGGTCTGTGAAAGCCTTTATGAGGCCAAGAAGATCTGGACAGTGGTGCGCGTATGTGTGTGTGTGTGTGTGTGTGAGAGAGAGAGAGAGGGAGAGGGTGAGAGAGAAATACAGAGTCAGAATTGGAGAGTAGCACAAAGTGAGACAGAGAGACAAGAGTCAGACAGAGAGAGAAAGACAGAGAGGGGCTGAGAGGTAGTGACAGAAAAAAGAGAGAGAGACAAATAGATACAGAGATAAAGACAGAGACACACAAAGACAGAAATATGGACAAAGACGCAGAGATAGAAACAAACGGAGAGAGTGAAAAAAAAGAGACGGAAAGAGAAAGATAGAACAGAAATGGAGAGACAGACAGAAAGGCAGAGTCACAGAGAGACAAGAGACAGACAGAGACGCAGAGGGAGAAAGACAAACAGAGAAGGACATAGAGTTCGAGACTGCTAGACAGAGATGGAACGAGACAGAGAGACATACAGAGATAGAGACTGAGACAGACAGAGACGCCGAGAAAAAAACAGAGAGAGGAGAGAGAGAGGAGAGAGGGGAGAGAGGAGAAAAGAGAGAGAGTAGAGAAGAGAGAGAGGAGAGAAGAGAGAGACACACACACGTGCTTCTTAACCAAGCTGCATGAAGTCACGGATCGGACTCTCTACGTGTTTGGTGTCTCGTAAATTTGGATGTATTGCGTACTTGTAGAAGACAAACGTTTCTTCTCCCAATCAATTCTTATTTTGCTTCAAAGAGTTTTATTGAGTCTTCCGTTTGCAGTTTTATTTGCTTTCCGCTTGTAGCGTGGAACAATTGTTACAGCAAAATATATTTTATTAGTCAACGCATCTTCCGGGATACTGGGAAACCTTAACATGACGAAATCAAAGATATGCTTCCATACATATGTTGCTTTTCCTCGGAAACAAAAACTTTCGTGGGGAAGAAATTCAAACAGCTGTAATTGGGTCACTCTGAATAGCACACCATAAAAAAATTAAAGAAACTCCGCAAGTTTTTCCGCACATAAAATTAGTGTCAATATATAGGTAGATAGTAGGTATCTTATATAATAGAAAGAACCCTGTGAGGTTGCCAAGATATGTATTTTTGTTCTATATCAATCATATCAATCTCGAATATCAGTTATACACGATCATTTGTCTACTTTTAGATAATCAATTCTTTACTTTTCAAACGTCAAATTCTATTAAATGTTAGTGAATAATCTTACAAAGGAACCATATACCATGCTAGGGTAGAAATGTTCTCAATGAAACGCTATGTCCTCGCACAAGGACCTTAGAACCCAACCTTCCGATCGACCTCTGCGCTCGACTGAACCCCCCGAGCTAATTGCTTAGTTTCACGTTTTACCTTTTGTCTCTACGCTTCATCAGATATCGCTTAATCTGACTTTTTAGAACTTCCAACATTCAGTTTACAATTCTGTATCTATGTATCGAAGTTTCAACATCTTTGTCTCTAAGGAAAATGTCCCTCTAAAATAGACCGAGTTTGAAGAGGCGCGGTTAAACGCGTCCCAAACATCCTGCTCCTTCACCACCCGATCAGGCTTCGAGAACCGGTTTTGTACATCTCGAGTTATTGACGCTGTGACTCTAATCGGGGGTCGTAGGGTTCGAGATCCGCGGGTACGAGTCTACGAGTTCGACGGTGCAGGACTTTCGATCCCAGCTCCATCGCTAGTTCGAATTCAACCGCTGCTTGGAGGAGAATTCAGAACGGGCGACTGCTCTGATCGGCAGTATTCCGTAGTTTCTCCAATCAATACCAGGCGAATGCCGGAGCAGTATCCAGCCGTGGTCCACGGCCCACACGAGATCTTTCCTTGCTGTCTAGTGTCGTATCCGCTCCCCTTACAACATACACAAGGGATGTGCCGGGACCGGATGGGAGCTCGGTTGCAGCGGAGCCCCTCCCGGGGATTCCCCGCAGACCGACGTGAGTGTCGGCGCCGGATTGCACCAACAGAGAGGAACACCGCCACCCTTAGCAAAAGAGCATTCACAACGCTAACGGAACTGCGTACACAGAGTGACGCAGAAGTTGTCATCCGAAACATCAATCAGTACAGGAAAGATGTGATGCGGTTGGAAAAGTGATGTGTGATGTGAGAACGCCCGTGCCACAACACGAGAGTAAACATTCACGTTTTTCGGGATTCGAACGCGCGTTCGTTGTGTTCGAATTCCGAGCCGGCCAGCAGCGGGAGCAGGGTGTGGTGGTGAAGGAAGAAAAAAGGGTTGAGTGTCTTATCAGGAGATCTCCAAACAGGAACTTGGCCGAACCTCGGGGCAAAAAAGAGAATCTGAATTCTTCACTGAAGGTAATCCAGACAGCTAAAGTTTCTCGTTGACGTCATCATTGTAATCGACGACGATGTAATACTCACTTCAATAACATTACGTAATGGGCGCTGTGTGAATAAACTAGTTTCGGCCAATCGGGCAGAAATAGCTTAGGCAGACAAGAGGGTGTGTCTCGATATTTCCACGCAGTATTGGAAGGGAGATGTGAATTCTATTCTGACGTTCAAAGTATCGTTATTGGCCACAAAATGCGGAGATAAGTTCCTTCATTTACCGCGTTATGTTGCTGGAGGCGAATGAGTCCGATTAGATACTGCCTTATTATGTACATACCCCAACCATGGTTCCAGCACCTGACCGCGAGAGGGGGTTCAGAGCATCAATTGATTTCACTACAGGGCCTCTGACCGGGAGGTTCTGGGTTCGAGACCATGTGTCAGGATTTTCGGCTCTAGCTACTTCGAGATCAGTCGGTGTCTGAAGGCGAATTCTATTGGTTTGATGCTCTGATATGTAGTTTTCTGTGGTTTCTCCGATCAATACCAGACGAATGCTGGTGCAATAACTTAACGAACGGTCCACGGACATCGCGCGATCTTCCCTTCATATTCTTTGTCTGTTCTTCACTCTTCACTTGCCCACACACCTACAAGCCCTACACCACCACACGTGCCGGGAGATCGGTCGGGAGCTTAGGGCTTGTCCCTGTTAGGGCGGTGTCCCGCTGGTGGGAGATACCTGGTTGGAGAAAACCTCGCTAGCCGGCGCTAGGTCTCATCATCTCGCGGGGAAAATCAACGCCACCTCCCGAGGAGAAAATATGCACTACACGTCCGGGAATAATGACCTTAGCAGTTGACGCGCCCGGAATCACTAATCAATCAATAAAAAAAGTTCACCAACGGTGTTGAGTCTCCTTATAGACTAACGTCCTACAAGTACAACAAACCTCTACGTTGTCTTTAAAATTCACTTACCAATTAATTCCGTTGTGAGGCGTACATAGTTTGCGGTCGGCGTAGAACAGTCACTCTGGGTCACTTCAAGACCAAACTCTTCTAAACTCTTTGATTTTCTTCCTTTGCTGGTTGGAAGAACAACATCAGTCTGCATTACAGAAAAAAAATTAATGCATGGAAATATTTAAATGAGCATTGTACATCTAAGGGATAATAAACATGGACATTTTACAAATTCTTATAATATATTCTTAATAATGGCTGAGAATTTTCGAAATACCTTGCTAAAAATAATTAAGAATATTTTATTTCATGTGAATTTATAAACCATTGTTCTCTAAAGCGTTTGTCTTGTTAACGCACAGAATCCATTTTCAACTATCATCGAACACCAACGATATCAAAGTTACAAAAAATATGTCAAAGATTTCTGATTGATGTTGAGTTTACCAAGAAATATTATGATGGAATGTGTTAACAACAATTTATAAAATTATCTAACTTTGTCTCAAAAATATTCATCAAGAAAAACATTTTAAACACCTACGGAGAAATGTATTCTTGTATTGGATTTTAAAACCTGAAATGGAACGTGAAGTGAACACAAAAATAAGTTCATTATGAAGACTTCATTCAAATTCAGTTAGCATTCATACTGTTCGTTGTGCATATTTGGCAAATATTCAATCCCGCCGAACATATGGCATGATATTCTGGAGAAACACTTGTTATAGCTCCCAGACTTTTAGGTTACAGAAAATAATTGAACGAATATTCAGCAAATCTCATGCATGCCATTGTTGTAATCTTCACTTTATTAAGCTAGAAATTCTACAATTGTCTTGCCTCTTGATTTAAGAATCAGTATTTTTTGTAAAAGAATACTTACACGAGGGTGGGAACATATTTTCAAAAAATACAGATATATTTAAATATAAGACTTGAGTAGTAATAATATTCATCAGATGTCAGTATCGACAGCTCACTACGAAATATTCACATACAATATATATACATAATTCTACATCACATTGCAGATGACATTGAACGAATTCGATACACACGTTTAAGTGCCAAGTAAAATATTTTCCGCTGCTGAACTGTTTATATAAATTAACAATGATATTTAATGTATTAGTTACCATTCAGACTGTATAACTTTAAAAGACTAAATACGCCTGTAACAAGACTTTAGCTTCTGTTTTAAAGATCCCATCCCATTCACGTTTGTTTTCCAATTCCCCTGATCCTTTCGGCAAATGCCGAGATGGACCTTTGTGTTTGTTCCGGACAAAAATGTAGCGTCCCTATCTGTGCACGTTTTCTTGAGTACGGAATGTAGTTATGCAATTAATCGTTCTCCATGTTCTCTCGCAGTAAGTCGATTCCGTCAAGAAGGCAACGGTGAGGGATAATAACCAAAATCCGTAGCTGATTTTCTTTTCGGGATAGTTTTTGTGACACTGAGGCGAATATTTTCAGACCAATTCTCGCCAAAAACGCTCGTTGACACCTGCATTTATAATCCAATTGATTAAGAATATGAGTTAGGACACACAGCTCAAGGTACTGTGTGCAAATTCGACTTCTCCCCATAGTACGTCAAAAAGTTTTAAACTGTTTTTACGTAAAATAAATTAAAAAAATGATAACTTAATCTAGCACGAACCGTGACATGATGGTGTCCAGTGGCATTGCGTATATTCCTGACAGCAAACGAGAACACTCTCGTGTTAATGGAGCACACATCATCCGCTAAAGACTTCTCTTTAGCGATAACAGCGGCTGCAACAGCTAATAATAGTAATTTGTGAAACATGATGTTACGTATTTGAGCTGTAAAAGGGGGTACTTTTATACCATCTTAAAGAGGTCTTGAGCACGATAATCTTTGACAGAAGGTCATGCTATGATAAATATGTTTGTTAATTACTTATCACTAGTGCCTCACATTCAAGAATTGGGTTTACATAAAGTGTCAGTGGTGTCATAAATAAGCTGATATTTTTCGCAACATTCAACAAATTTCCTGTTTAATCAACACACTCAGACTATGTCGGTGACGGGATAAAATTGAGAGCGACCTACAGCAGCTGAAAGGGCGAAGAGGTCTCATTAGATTCGTTATTAACGCAAGATCTCGAAAAAATTAAAAATGCGTTTCGGTGAAGACCAAATATATTAACAAGTCTCCACTACTTAGAAAGTCTCCCTTCCGGTCGGACAGCTCTGTCAACAGCCAAGATTGTTTATTAAACGTCCTAAACTGAACACAGGAAATTCATGCAGTTTTGTTCTCTTAAGTTCAGTGATTACGAAATCAAGAAAGTTTCGATTAAAATGTTTAATGTTACTCTTAATTGACCATTTGAAATCTAACTGATGTATTATTACATAGATCATTTATTTGATTTAATATAGGAAATGCAAATAAATATAGCTAAATTTGGAGCAATAATGTATAATAACTGACTTTTCCGAAAGGTTCTCATGGGCAAGGTATTGTAACGTCGTGGGTAGGTATCTACGCCACAAGGAAAACAGACTCGAGTGAGTATACACAAATTTATTTACATAGAAGTACATATATACAAAATCTCACTCTTAAGGCGGTTTGTTAGAGCTAGCACTGCAGCCCCCCTCTCCCTATATGCGCCTTGCGGCGGTCCATGCGACAGGCCTGCTAGGTCGCCTCGCAATTTGGCACCTGGTGTTCCCCAGTAGATCGACAATCTACCTGACAATGTTCGAGGAATACATCGCCTGGTCCGAACACATGTAACCACTCTTGATGCTACAATCCACTGCTGTCACCCAATCTTGTTGCTACAAGTTTGTAGTTTATTAAAAGTGCATATGGAATAAATATTAAATCATTTTTTTGTAAATTGTAAAGACGTCCAAACAGAAGTTTTGTAGTGACTGTACGAAATTGAGAAACTTATTGTATTAGGCAGTCTTTGTCTTGTTCAGTATTTTATTGCTGTATACAATTAATAATTAAGTGTTACAAATAGCTAATTTTCATCATAGCAATCAAGGCATATCATTTCCACAATAGCTGGCTCATTTCCCTTGACCCCACTGTCTCTGCACCACTCTCATTCGCCCCTCTGCGGAGGCATTTGCACCGTTACGTCCCTTTCGAGGAGAGCGGCCCAGATGGCACGTTGAATGCGACGCGATTCCGTCTGACGCCGACGCAGCGACACCTGTCACTGTTAGCTTAGGCCGCATCTTCATGGCTTCACCCATATCCAGGACATCATTACTCGCCTTATTGATCAGAAAAGTCTTTTAATATTCCGTTTCTACTCCTGGCAGACATTGTTTAATGTTACCTGCTAATGTAGCACCACTAGTTTTTAGAAACAAATCGTTAATTTTACGAAGATAATTTATTGAGATATAGGAATGGTAATAAAAAAGAAACAATTTGCGGGTGCTTGTTATTGACAACAGCAACACATTAAACCGTTCGGCTTTTAATCTCTGACATTCCCTCTCACTCTAATTTGCCTCACTCTATCTTCACCAGCATGATTTTAAAACGTGGAGATTATAAAAATAAATGAATGAATAAGATGAAAAATTCGTGATAGACTCACCATTACATTTAATCACCATATTTTACCACATAAATTGTAAGAAGAGCCAAGGGTATAAACTCATAACAGGCATTATGTTACAACTGTAGTCAATAAAGGTCTACGCATCCATATTCAACCCGAACCTAGTCGGTTACCTTCCATCCCAGTAGAAAATAGCATAAACTACGATTATTGCTAAACAAGGAAAACTGCCTTCAGAAGCAACCTCTTTCAGGCCAATCAGTTTGTTACCTGTTATTGTCAAAATTATTTGAAAAATTCTTTCTTTAGCGTTCGTTCATTCTTTGTTCTAAAATGTATAGTACTAACTCAACAGATTGGCTCACCTACTGAGGAAATTCATCGATTGACAAATATGTGATTTGCACGTGATTTCAAAAATCGGCGATATTATTGTGTGGCGCTTTTAGACGTGCAACAAGCTTTTGACAAAGTTTGGCCTTTGATGAAAAATGAAAAGATTCTTTACAAGCTCTTATTACTTACTATACGAATCATACATTAGTGAGATATGTTTTCAAGAAAAAAATCAACGCAAACTTTCTTTCTTCTACAAAATTAGAAGTCTCTCAAAGTAGTATCTGTGCACTTTTCACCCATATTTTAATAGAGCTGATTTCCCCAATGCCCCACAAACTCCATGATATGTACGGCGCCTTTGAAATTGGCACGCACGCGGCGGGGCGGCGCGCCTCGGGGCAGATACGCGGCCTCCGCGGCCGGAGGCGAAGGGCGAGTCACCGGCGTCACATCACCCCTGCTACAAAAGCCGGCGCAAGGGCCGTGAGGTAGTCAGTCGATCCGTCCAGGGCCTTTGATCTCTTCGTCAAAACTGGGGACAAAGCACGAGGGTGCTGCTCTAGGAAGCACTAGTATCGCCGGGTACAGCTGCAGGTTAGGCTCGCAAACTTCAGCACATTAAAATGAGGTAATTTGTGAGAAATAGAAAAAACCGTCTTCTTAATGTTCAGTTATTCATAACACACACCTATAAGAAACCCCTAAAGAAAGCGTCGACATCAACGCTACCTTTTGTAACATACACGCCTGCTTGCGACTCTCGAACTCACGCAGCAGCCACGCACGTTTTAAGTATCGTTAGCAGCAGTTCGTGTTTTAGTTCCTATAAGAAGCCGCAGGAGAGCGCGCCACCGCAGTGCGCAGTAATGGTTTCCATCACGTTATCTGGGAGTCGAAAGGCCAGTCAGTCCCCGGCAGCCAGGAGGTAGTCGGGCAGAGCCAACTCGGGAGTCGACTACGCGACCGCCGGGAGGGCCAGCCGGCGGTGTGGGCCGCGGCGAGGCGGCCAATCCGGGCCGGAGGGCGCGTGGGAGGCCGCAGCGAGACGCCGTGGGTGTGAGCAAGCGGCTCACTCGCTCCACAGGAGGCCCCTCCCTGAGGCACTCGGGTGGAGCATACACACTGCAAGCACTCTCCATAGTGTGATTTGGACATTGTCGATGCAGACAAGATTTCTATTCGTAAAGGTAACTTGGTGAATGAAGATGGTGAATACAGCACTACAGTGGCAACATTTACTCATGATATTGCCTCAGACGACCCAATCATGTTTCATTGTGTCTTCTAACACATCCGAACAAATTAGAAAAATAGCTGGAAAGATGCAGTTTATGACTCACGCTACGCCGAGAAACCTGACCTCTAATAAAACAAAATGTCTAAGTCATATCGGAAGCCAAACAAGTAAGGTATCTAGGACTATATCTGGACCGCCGGCTTACTTGAAAAACCTCACGTTACAAAAATAACATTCCTCACTTTGATAATCATCGTTTTTAAAATCAAAATTGTTTCAAACTTGACTCCAACATCAACCAGCCCCTGAACTGCACTTCAAAACATTACAGGCCAGCCAACATAGATTTCGAATTTTCACTTTTACACTTTTTACATAGATTTTGAATTTATACTTTATTCTGACCATTCATTCAGTTCAGCTTCAATTCAACATTTTTTAATGATTTCACTTTCTTGCCTTCTATGTAATACTTTGTAAAGAGAAAGTATTGTAATCGTGCGGCAGATTTTTTCGACAGAAAAATTGCTATTGTCGAACCATAGTAATGGAAAAGTGGATAAATCCTTTTCCTATAGGTAGTAAATTACTTCACCTACTACTTTGTGCAGCCCGAAATTACGTTTCGCGGGTGCTTGACACCGAAAAAGTGATTGACGGCAAAACATTCGGCAAAAATATCCGTCCGTCCATCTACGTTCTATTCTAGCCCCTACACCGTTCAGACAATTTTCTCCAAAATTGATAATCCCTGGTCAATCTGAACGAACTCAAAATCTTGAACTCTGAATCTTGAAAAGTTAAAATTCAATTTTCTTCGGCGTTTTTCTACAACTATCATATTGACGATACAAATTTCTTTAATGAAATATTTTATTCAGACAGATCTTTTTGAATAAATGAAGAAATAGCGTTTGGTTACATGCTGTAACTCGCTTGGTAATTGGTATCGGAATACATTTTTAATGCAAGTTTTAGGAAGTGTTACCCTCTTTAAAGTTGATTTCGAACGTTTTTATACAGGACTCATATCAAAGCATTGTAGAGAAAAATCGTAAGAAGTCAGTAAAAGTGTCGGTGTTTTGGGCCTCCTGGAGTTATCACAGAGTCTAGGAGGTCGAAAACTGGAATATTAAGTAGTGCCTGAGTAAATACAACATACTCAAAGTAAACGTTTTAAGTCCAGGTAAAATGTACTTGACGACTGAACTCTATTATGCAAACATGTTTTCGTCCTAAATCTGTTTGGTACAAGGTGGAGTAATTCCCTTTACAGAAGTAATACACTTACGAAGGTTATATGACTTCTTATAAAAGGGTTTAAACTCGCGTGTTATGTATATGTCTCTAAAACTATCAATTCTACCGAAAAATATACTCCATACGTAATTAAAGTAGACACATGTTATGAGAAACATGTATTTGAATGAAAGTATGTATGAAGCATCTATTTCAATGAAATTCAGAAAATAATAAGCGCACTTTTGTGAGTAGAAGACATGTAGCTCCTTAACTGAATATGCCTTCGAGCGTGGAAAGAAATTCAAAGTCGATTAGGGAAACCTACATATTTCGGCAGAGCGGATCACATGCACAAAATTCAGACAAGAATTCAGAAAACGGACGTTGGGAAATATTTATTCGCGTATCGAACTATTAGAGACTGGAAAGGTTTGTCTGTGACAATCTTCGATCCCTTTCCTCAAAGCCTGAGTTATCTTAAAAATAAATTAGTTTCCTGAATGTTGATATGTGTATTATAAATATCTTTGATATTCAGTGTAACTGTCTTCTATGTAATTAAGTATTATTATTATTATTATTATTATTATTATTATTATTATTATTATTATTATTATTATTATTATTAATAATAATAATAATAATAATAATAATAATAATAATAATAATAATTATGTGCAGTGCAGTGGCGTTGTGAAACTGAGGGAAACAAGTGTGTAAGAAAGACATTTCAGCTCTGTGATTCGCAGTGCGGTGAAGTGAAGTGGAGTGCTATGGAAGATTGTATGGTGAAATGTTAATTTGTAAAGTTTGAAGAAATTTGTAATGTTGTTAAGTTCTGTAATCTTAAGTTAGTGTATTCTGCCACCAAGTTCTCAAACTTAATTGCAAAATTCTTAATAAATCTAAATCTAATGATCTTGAGCCTTGACACAATAGTCTTGTCCTCGTCAGACAGATGGCTCGAAACAATTCGGCTAATGGTCACGCTCACTCCTCGCGTGTTTTGTTTGCGGGGGCAGGCAGCCTTTTGCGGCGCACATCCGTCTTCTTTTTGCGGCCCAATTTCAATACCTCGCCGGTCCCGGGGGGCCGGATCGAGAGCTGGAGGAGCCTTCGTGACCGCGGCTGTCGCGTGCTGATCGATCAATCGAAGTGGGCCGCGGGAGATCGCTTTAGTGCGCGTGTTGGCCGCCGGGCGCGCGCGCTGCGCCTCTTGATGGATGGCGTTGTGTGATGAGATGCCATCACTGGAGCACACTGGTCCCAAATGGTCCAAAAAGAGTGCACGGGAACGAAAAATACAAGAATACAAAATAATGTAAGAGTAAAATATGTGTCTTCAAATGAATTTTTTTAAATTGAAGAAGATCGCAAATCTCTTACGAAAGGGGGTGTTTTTATAAGGTTTAAAAAAATAAATAAATTGAAATTTGTCTCAATAGATCACCGATTAATTTTTATCGATTTCTTACGTCAATAAAGAAAGAACTTTTCACGAACCAATCTGAGTTTCTGTGAACGTGTTCCAACAATTCCAGAACTCCATTATGTTAATTATCTGAATTTTGAATTCCACCTAATTGGACACCGTTGTTTTAAGGTCTGTTGGCATCTTTTCGCACTATATAAGTTTATACCATAGACACGACAAAGATCTAACTCATTGTTTCGTCTATGAATTTTTTAGGTCTTTGATTTTGGGATCTGATTGGGTCCGCAAAAATAGGAAGATTTAATTTAGTTAAGCAGCCGATGACAGATGCCGATCCTTTTACATGGCGGAAGACGGTGATACATCATTCAGGACTTACGCTCTGCAAATCACCACTCTGACTGAATTTGAACGTGGTTTAAATCCCGGATACATGGCCTGGGAACTAAGGTTATAACACCCATATCTTCGAGGTCGGAAACTTTGCATATTGAGAGGAGCTTTTCAAAATCTCGATGAAAAAGGGGCAGATGTGTTTTAAAATATTATTCTACTTTTATTTTAGGCACATATATGTGCACAAATAGACGTTTTATTTAACCTCTCAAACAACTCTGGACTCGAATCGAAGAGATGAAGTTAGATTTTTGAAGTTCTGAAAACTCACAATGACTCTGTGTCAAATACAATAATCTTCGTCATGAAACCACGATAGTGAACACGAAAAAATTGTAAATAAATTCAAAGATAGCCGGGAATTGGCATTTTTGATCGCCCTTTGTCACAGTACCAACCTCATGAATTTTAAAAGAAAGTGTGGATTAATTTAGCCAACAGGACAGAACTATTGTATTTTTGTAAGCATCTACAACGAACTATAACAAGCGGAAATACGCCGTATTAACAAATACTACGTAATTACGTAAATTACTTGCAAACGAGTAAGGCATAAATTACTTGGAAGCTTACGTAATCCTTGAGTCTGTTCAACACATATCCAAAGAATCTCGAACACTGTGACCTTGAGGATTAACATACATTATTATTCATATCCAAAACAATTTTATTAGAATCTCAATAATTATAAACATTTGGAACAACTATTCTGGGTAGGCAATGGTATTATTATAAATATCTTCCTTCTTTCACAGTTTCTACTAACTGCACCTAAATTCCGAAAATTTTCAGATGATCAGAGAACAAGTCAATCTGTTTCACTGTAACAATTCATTGGTTTGGGACGAGAAAAGAGCCACGTTTTTATTAATGGTACTTCAAGAAAAATAAATTGTCTACAGTCAATTATTGATTTGTATTTGTTTGTTTTAAATGTATAAGAAACTGTTGAAACTACTTTTGGGGTTCCTTATGTTTGTGTTGCAGTTTATTTCTTAATATGTTTCCTTATTTCTTTTTTCATTCGACACATTTGAATGACATATTACGACATTGGGAAAGAGATACGAATCAGTTTAACTATCGTAATGCTGGAATTTGTAGGTAAGAAATAATATTCATGCATTAATAATTTTAATATGTAATGAATTTGGTACATTTACAAAAATGAGAAATTAAATATAGAGATCTAATCAGAGCGGCCGTGCAGCCGTGGGTTGAGGGGTACGTGTGGGTAGCACATAACCATCCCTACGTTGTATTTCTAATATTCCCAACCTAGGAAGTGAGCTTTCTCATCGCCACATAGCAACAGATACTGGGCATCGCAAGGAAAGCGCACAATTAATTTTTGCCCCGACCGGGAATGGAACCCGGGGTTGCGCCATGGAAAGCCAGCACACCAACCAACGAGCCATCGAAGGCGAAACTCATAATAATACCGGATGCAGTCAGTGGATAAAGATTAAATTTTTCATTTGAGTTGCCTCAAACGGATTGACTATGTGTGTTTCCGGGCGCGTCTGCTGCTATGGTCATTAGTTCCATAAGTGGCGTGCACACATTGTTATCCCGAGAGATGGATTCAATACCAAAAATATTAAAAAATGCTGTTCCGTAAGGCAACACGTGAACAGCATTTAAAGGCTGATGGCATCTTTCGTGGAGCCTTGCTATCGGACGAAAAGAGCTGTGTCCTAAGCAGTGATCTCTGAGTACGACACTTCAGTCGGTACGCGCAGTGTGATAATAGGCCGAATAATAAGCAAATACTTCTTTTTTTCATTCAAATTTGAAACTAGTTCAATGTTTTTGGATTTTTCTCGAGTTTTTGGGTATCTAACGAAACCATAGAAAACTCACTCGCTGCCGAAGGCTGCGTGGTTTTCGTTCCATTTGTACGCGTATTTGGCAATAGAGATGATACATTTTATACGAGTACGAATATGTTTCAAGTATTGCGTTCAACGCCGAGGATGGATCAATGACTTCCTGTCCATGAGCCTGGGAAATGCAAATCAACAAAGTTGGTTAATAAATAATATTTTCGTAAACCATTATAATTATGTTTAATTTTTTCGTTGATCTGTATATCTTGAGTCACGAGGAGTATTCTCATTGCAAGGGAGCGGATTTTGATGACCTGAAACTGCCAAAAATGGTTAATAAAATGCTCTTAAAATGCTTCAAAAATGCCCGCAAAACAAAGAAAATAATCGTTATATAATTTGATTAAAACCACTTCAGATGAACACCTCAAGCTGTTACTGGTGTAATCGATAGTCCTTCCTTTGGTTCAAGTGAACTCCGCTTGCAAACTTTTGGCTCTGTTCTTTAAAAGAAAATCTATGCGTTTATTTTTCGCGAAATCGGCCGAACTGACGATGGCGCCGATAGACCTTAGATTCAAAAGTTCTTTGACGACTGACATTACAATATATGAGCGAAAAATCGAGTACGCTACTCAGGAATTCTATGACGAACATTTCTTGCACCTCTTAAATATTGTTAGAAGCAAGTACCATTAATATTATATTAAAGTAGATGAAATCATTGAAAATGCATTAAAATGACGTGAAAAGGAAAAATCTGACTTATTAGTAAAAATCGACTACAAATGAAAAAAAAGAAGACTCATAAAAATGAATCATTTCGTTTTGTCATAACATAAAATTAATTTCTATACTAAACGGCGTTGTTCTAAAGTAAAAGGAAAAAAATAACATTTGATGTAAATCCGCCCTCTACTCATTACGCCCGCACAATCATTCCAAGATGGTTTTGACCCACTGCTCTCCGTCGCGGTTCATCGCATTAATATGGAAATGCCCTTCCCAAAGGCTCTCGCTGCCCTCGAGAGGCAACTCGGGTCCCCGCAATTTCATTATTCTTCCGTTCACGCGAGAAGCGGAATCCGCTGAAACGATTCGCTCGGTAGGTATGTAACGTTCAACCTGAAACTCTTCAGCAGCATGTGGCTTGGGGTTGTTCAAGTTTCGTCTTCTCTGTTCGTGAAAAATTGTTTTAATTCATTAAAACCAAACAATGGGCTACATACTAGAATATTCTTTAAAGGCATAAAGTGCACTTAATGAAACTCCTTTAATTCTATTGAATACAAACATTGAAATATTAATTTTTTGGAACCGTCCATTTGGGCGGGATGTGTGAGATGTGGCAAGACATTTGCGGTATGTAATTGTTTGATTATTTCGTGTTTTCGAGCACGTCAACTGCTCTGGTCATCAGACCCGTAAGTGTAGTACATGCCCCCCCGGGAGGTAGAGGATGGTGAAATTCGGCGCAGACAGAAAAGTCAGCTTGCGGAGTTTTCCCATTCAGATATCTCCCACCATCGGGGCAACGATTCACTCGGGACAAGCTCTAAGCTCCCGTCTGGTTTCTGGTGTAGTGCATGTAAGTATGAGTGTAAGGTGAGGTTAGGACAAGGACGCGCTGTCCCTGGGCGTTCGTTAGGGTTCTCCTCTGACATTGGCCTAGGGTTGATCTGAGAAATGATGGAAAACTTCCGCTCAGAACAGCCGGCCCACAAGAATTCTCTTCCAGACGGCGACTGAACACAACATAGCTCTCTAGCAGGAGACTCGAAGCCTGCGACCTCCCTGTCAGAGGCCGTGGGCCACCTCGGAAAGGCGGTGGCGGAGAGGCGGGCGGCGCGAGGCGCGTGTGATGTGTGTGTGTGTGGGGGGGGGGGGACGCTTGGGGTCGGGGCAGAAGGATGAAGCAAGTCCGGGAGTGGAACCTTCAAGTTGCTGCGATCCGATGGAGTGACAGGCTTAGGGCTATGTCCCTGCGGTGCTCGTGACCGGGAGGTTCTCGAGTTTGAGTCCCGACGGAGCACTTCTCTAACCGGGTTCAGACCACGCGCGATCTTTCTTTCCTCTTCCTTGTCCTATTCCCACCCCTTACTTAAATACACTTATGCTTGCATGCACTATGCTAGCACACATGTAGGGAGAACAGTCGGGAGCTTAAAGGGTTAGACGACACCGGATCGCGTGTCGCAGAAGGGTAAGAACTTCCACATTCCATGACAAAACGCGGCAGTTGACGCGCTCGGAAAAACTAGTAATCAATCAATCAGTCAATCAATCCGATGGAGTGGGGTGGCGCTGGGCGGGGAGCGCGCGCCGCGGGGGGGTCGGTGGGGCGCGGGGGGCGGCGAGTTGGGGGGCGCCCCCAGAGCACCGGCGCCTTCTCAGCGCTCATCCACCCGCGGCCGCGAGGGCTGTAAACTGCCACATTAATTCGCCCTCCCCCCGCGGCGCCGCGCCGCGCCGCGTCAAAGGCACCGCGTAAAGTCCGCGCTTAAGGAGCAGCGCCGCCTCCTATTACGGTAATAACTTGCCGTTAGCGGTGCCTCCCTCACCTCTTCCACCGCGCGCTCCACACGCTACCTCGCGGCGGAGCGGGGTAAAGGCGCGCACGAAAAAGTGACTATCAGACTATGAGTAAAACGTATCTGAAAATAAGTAGCGTTTTGGAGCATTTAAAATAACTATGCTGGGGACGGGAAGTTATAATTTTCAGTTATTGAAAAAGCATTTAAGAATCGAGAAATATAATATTGTGTGTCCAAAGTGATGGAAAAAATATAGGTAAGTTTTTACCGTGAAATTTGTCACGCAAAACTTTTTGAACCCATAAATCATCAATGAGCGTAAATCTTTTGATGAAAAACAAGAAACTTTATTTCTATGTTTTATTATTATATTTGGGGTCGCCGATAAAAGGAATGTCTTGGGGTTCAGCCCTATATTCCTCATCGCTAGAGACCGGATTATATGCAAGTTGCATTTACACAAATAGTTTGTAAATTTTTGGATTGATCTTGCATATATAAGAATGTTACTACTGTTTAAAGAAATCGGACTCATAAATTGCGGGGGAGATTTCGTAAAAGTAAGTCGTTTTAGTTTGTTCCATTCTTGGGATATCAACAATGTCTTCGAAAAATGACAAGACAAGCTAATCTTGTTGCAGAAACAACCAGAAATCAGTTTCATCTGATAAACAAATTAAAATCTTCTGTAAAAATAATATTTAAAAAATCTTCGGTTTCAATTTCACAAAGAATCCAATTTATCCAATGTATCATTACCCCCCAAGCGGGTATTGACAAGATCGGATACCTGGTTGGATGCTGTTAAGTTTTATTGGGACAATTTTGATGATATTAGAAAATATTGTATTGGTTGATAATTCTTGTGAAGCCCTGAAAGAATGTCCTAATTTAATTACTTCAGATGAGAATACATTAGCATATTTGTTATTTTTCATTAAAACTAACTCATTTAAACTAACTCCATTCCTGAAACAATTAAATTACTTGAAACGCAAAATTTACCACTTGTTGATTCAATCTACATTTTTACCACTAACGAATTGGATAAAAAACTGTATATCAGCTAAGGGCAAAACGGGTGAAATTGTGCACAAAAAGCGTCATTGATAAAAAAACACGGAATTTTAAAGGATATTACCAAGAAGAAATTGTTGATGATCTAAATATGTCATCTTCTTTAATGACACGATTTAAAACTTGCTCAATAAACATCGGTAGATGTTGAAAAAAAATTATTAATTTCCAAACATATGTTTACAGATAAGATAAATAATTTTTTGGTTGACAATTTTGAAAAATATTGTGATAAAATGTTTTACAAATACTACTACCTGGTGTAGACATTCATATGTAACCTCTCATTAAATGTAGTATTAACAACAAATGTAATATATAGCAAAATTAGTAATATGTTTGTTTTAATCTTTAATCCATATTTCCTAAAGTTTTATTTGCCGCATATTTGCATATAATTTTTCATAAATCTCAATTTCTTTTGCATATTTTAGAAGAAAACTGCATATATATATATACGCATATTAAAAAACAAAACGCTTGCATATAATTCGGTCTCTACTCATCGCCTAGCCCTCCCTTCCCCTTTGGCCCAAGGCCTAAAGGTAAAATGTGTTTTATCAATTGGGCGGATTATCGGTTATTATACACGTGATTCATATATGCTGTTTTTCAATTGATTGTGATCGCATCGCTAGTTTACTTGGTGTGTATGTAGTGTCGCGATATGGCATTCCGGCCTTCGCGACACGCTGCCGTGGGTCGCGTTATGTTCGAATTCGGTTAAATTGCCTGTAAATATTCACAAAACAGATCGATAAAGTTCGAAGTAGGAACACTTGGAAGCAAATTTAGGAATTTACAGGACGAAGTGCAAAGTAGTCAAAATGCGGTGGCTACGTGAAGTCGATTTAATGTACTTGGAAGTCCGTAAGACGTTTCTGTGAGTGTAGTTTCACGCCTGCCTCCGCAGAATGTATCTCCCCTACTGACAAAAGACTACGCGCAGTCGAGAAACCGTTCTCGGCTTATCCCTTTCGCCTTCTCCCTCTCGCTTGAGGGCAGGAGCTCCTCTGGCCACAGGGCCTCTGCGCTGGAAATTTTTCGGTAAAATATCTAACGAGGTCCTGGAACCCTCGCTCTTAAATATTCAGAGATTAGGACTCTTGATGCCGCTGCCAGCCTGCTCCGCCGCACTAACATCTTCCAACATCTTCACCGTCGTAAAAGATGACCCAGGCGAGCGGCTTTCCATTTTACACGCGTGCGATCCATCCCCCCCCCACTCCGCCCCTTTGCGCCCCACTCCACCCCTCCGACAACCCAACCCTCCCCTCCCCTCCCCGCCCCGTCGCACCCCGCCTTTTTCTGCACTGTGTCGAAGTGACCCTGGAGGTCCGAAAAAAGTCCTAAATCGGTTATACGAGAGAGCACGTAATTTCCTCAACAATTTCAACCATATGCCACATGAAAAATGTGTCGTCTTTGATGGAACAGGAGCTTGAGGCGGGGTTCGAGAAACCGTGTTCGCGAGTTACGACTTTTACTCATTTTAAGATTTTTCGTGACCAAAATACTCGTAAATTTATTCTAAATAATCAGAATAATGTCCAATTACCTAGCAAACAGAATTTAGTTGATTAATTAGATAATAAAGAGGTAAACTACATTTTAAAAAAATGCCATAAATTGTATCCTCAGCTGATATTCAGTGCAGTTTGTCGGTTGGTCCGCCCTCCTGTAAACTTAGATTTATGCGATCTAACTAAACTTTTTCAAGTTTTTGCGTTCGTATTCTGCAACATCAACACTCTTGCGTCCTCAAGATCAAAATTACGAATCATATGATAAAATAAGAATAAAAAAGTTGCTTGTAACCATGCATGAGAAAGAAGCCTTCGAAGAGAGAAATCACCCCAAAGCGCATCAAAATCACGCAAAAAACTTACTTGGTTTGTCTGTGGATGATTTGCCCGTAGAATTGAAGGTGTCTGCAGATACTTCATTCATATCTGTCGCTCAAAAAACTTTATTTTTTATGACAGAGAAAACTCAGATTTCTTTTATGTTGACCTAAAAGTGTTGTTAACTTCGTGTTATTGATGTTAATTTCGAAAATAAATTTAAATCGGAGATATGTGGTAAAATGTTCTGCGGGTTGCCTTTTTTTAAACAACGCCTTTCATGTATTGTTGGCGTAACATCGAGGAAACACGACTAGGTAAATGGACACTTACTATCCAATTTCGCTCTTTTATTGATAAATAGAATTAAGAAAATTCTGTAATTACCTGAGCTTCGTTTCTATAGCTGTCCTGAGATGGTGATAGGGCACATACATATTGAGATTCCGCTTTTAAAAGCACGTGAACGAATGCTCTAATATACCTACAACTGACCGTTGCTTCGTAGTGTGCTTTGCAGGTTTTTTGTTGTTTTTTAATCGTAATCTTATTTTTATGAGTTGCAGATTCCCTGATTAGACAGTTTGTCGAAGTAAAACGATAAGCTATTTCCTCTTCTTTCTAGCGATACAAACGTTAAGACCGATATTCCAGTAAACGTCCTTGTTTATAAATGATTTTGTAATACTTCTGACGGACAATTCAATTAAAGTTTGGAATTATTTATTCAATAAATTTTGCATATGTTTGCTCTAGTGACATGAAAAATTAAATCAATTGGCAATTTATGAAGATTTATTTAATAAAACATAAAAATGTAAATTAAGATTAGAAATTTTCAATTTTTTAAAACATACCCAAAGAGTTACGTTTCTTACAAAATCACAAGACAGAAAAGACCCGTGCTGTCCTGAAACCAAAAATTGAGTAAAACATATTACCTTGAAATATGCAATTTTTGGAGGAGATAAATTGCTTTACGGAGATATGATCATGATCAAAGCTTAAATGGCAGTGGGAAAATTACACAGAAAAAAGGAATTAACTATTTTTGAAATCCATTTCATTCTGGAGCAATATGGAAAAAATCATAACCTCTTGCCTTTAAAGTTAGGTGTAACATTATCATAAACTTTAAAAAGCTTGGGAAACTACGAGGTATAATCATTTATTTTCGTTATTACTCTTTTAGTTATTGTTGAATGATTAAATTTGGAAAAGGAAAATGTTTATGTGTTATTTGTCATAGGAGTGGTCAAATCTATTTACAACGTGCGTCATACACATGAGTTTAAATAGCCTTACTGATTTCCATTTTATTTTAATCCAAATATACAAATAACTGAAGTGTGTAATATGTTACATTAAGAAAGTAATTGATCTGGTCAGACGAATGTGATTTGTTTCTTTGTTGCACTCACAGTTTCATCTGTGCGTATGAACATTTGAATATTTATACATCGTCTTTTAACGTTAGTGAAAACTTAAAGAAAACCGAACTTTTAGCACTCTTGCGTGCCCTAAAAATAACAGTTTTCTCAAGCGACTGTCTAAAAAGAATCATATTCTTGTATTTCTTTTGAGACCACGGTGAGCAAGTGGTATTGATTTCCTGAGAAACATTTCTCTAAATGAATGTGAACAATGTGAAATATACGTCTTTATTCCATGAAATGTTAAAAAACAACTTCGCGTCGACGTCTTTGTTTATCCGCGCGCGTGTGCTGTTCGACCCACTGAGCGTCGCTCCGAGAAGAAATACTGCTGGCCCGCCTGAAGCTCCGCTGATCTCCCCGGGCCCACTTCTCCTCGAGGACACACAATAGATTCTTCTGTAAACGCTCCGTGAAATTTTTGAAAGAGTGTAAGTGACGCGACGCTCTTCCCGCGAAGAACACGTCGTCCGTTTCTCGATAAGGGCGCGTAAGGGAGAGAGACATCGACTTGTAAGACGTTTTCGTGGGGCGTGTGATGTGAAACAATTTGCGTTGCATCTTTGTGGTAATAGGACGAAGCGCTTTCTCTGAAAGATGATGGAGATTTAGTCCCCTTTGTTAAGAAGTAGGTAAGTTGATGAGTGTTTCCGTCAACTAAAGATCAGATAAAGTCAGATAAAATCCTCGTTTTGGATTTTTCATCTTTTGATTGTGGTATAGTACGATTTGAAATTTCATCTGCTATCTGCGAGTTTGTGGAATCTTCCTAGATCAAGGTTGATTGATTTATTGACGCATCTGGGTACGTCTAGTATTACAATTGTTAGTCTCGTTTGTGACAAGAATGTTTTATCCTGAGAGTTGGCGGCGATTTATTTCCCACTGAAACCGCGAGAGATGGCTCAGGACATCAGCTGATGTCACTGCCGGGCTCTGACCTACATTCTGGTCCCGACGGTGGCAGGAATTTCGACTCTATAAAGATAGCTAGCGAATGCCGGAGCAGTACCCTAACAAACGGGCTATGGACCACGCGCGATCTTTCCTTCCTCTTCCTTGTCCTATCCTCACCCCTTACTTACACACACTTACACTAACATGCACTACACAACCACATGCCGGGACGACTGTCGGGGCTTAGAGCTTATCCCGGTTGGGGCGGTGCCCCACAGATTGAAGATACCTGGTTACGGAAAAACTCCGCTTGCATACTGTAGCTCGGCGCCGTATCTCACCAGCTAGCGGGTAAAGATCACCACCACCGCCCAAGAAAACATGCATTATGCTTCCGGAACAAATGGATGTAGAAGAGAACGAACCGGAATAACTAATCAATCAATCAATCAACCTTTCCCTCTGAATGGTGTGCTGTGGCGCCGACTTACGTCGGCTTGTAGAGGATTTCTCCCTCAATATTTCTCTTCACAGCACCGCCCCAGCTGAGACATGTTGTAAGGTTAAGACTCGTCTCCTGATATGATGATAATGTTGTAAATATAAGTCTGTGTAAGGGGAATGGGTAGAACAAAGAAGATCAAGGAAAGATCGCTTGGGGTCTGTGACCTGTTTGTTAGGATTCTGCTCCGGCATTTGCCTGGTATTGACTGGATAAACCACGAAAGCTACTACCGGCCCAGATCAAGGGAAGTAAATAACGTGGGGACGGTTGGTTCAGAACATGTCCGAAGGAGCGTGGTAAACACAATATGAAGAAGGAGTTGTTGCGGTCTTTAATCCGTAGTTTAAGAACCAGCACACATCTTAAATTGAATGGAGAGCAACATTAACAACTTCAAAAAGCAACCAGTCTTCAAAATTTGTATCCAAGCGGTCGTTGCCAAAGTAGCTACTGGGCTGACGTCGGTATCAATGTATCTTCTTTTGTTATCTTCGTATCTTTTTTTAGTAATTCCCACAATTATTTGGCTTAATCGCTCTTTGAGTCGTTAGTATTGAAGAGGATAAAATTAAATTTATTATTCCGAGTACCTTTTCATTGCCTTGTACTCATTTTGACCAAACGTGTAAGCTTTCAGATTTGTTACATTGTGTCTGGTGGGGGTTCAGTAAATATAATTGTAAGTGTTTAATTTTTAATAATGAAGTAATCCTTTCGGTGCTTCAATGTAAACATCTTATTTACTTACAATCATTATAATACATTTTCATACAATCATTATAACAATTTTAATACATTCCTCTTGTATTAATTTCTAGCCGTTCTCCAAACTTAACAACCACTCGTCTGTTTCTTTTCTCCTAACTTATTTTCCACGACAACCGTGACAACCTGCGTAAAGTAAAGCTACTCCGTTTTATAAGATGGCTTCTCCGTCTCAGGAGCTTCAGATTCTGACTACATACGCTGTCTCGTCTGATTAAAACTCTTCTAGTGTTCCTCTACTATTTCCTTTACTAATGATTTCAGATGTAATTCCTCATTTCTGGATAATTTTATACAATGTTAATTTTCGGATTCGAAAACTAACAGAATTTGATTTTACTTACTGAACTTCATATTGGCCAAGTGAACATTTGAGTTCGGCGCCGAAGGCAGTTTTTTCTAGGAAGGATCGCATTTGGGTACTGTGGAACCCCAAGCGCAAAATTGGTTCGGCGCCCCCTCGACAAAACGTCCTCTAGATTTACTAAAATATGCTATAAATTCCTTGTTTATCAAATACAAATAGAATGTAATAGAATGCTTTTAGGACTGAACTAAAATGAATTAAAATTTTGATTTAAATTTATTTTTAATTCTAGCTATAATATATATTTAGTTTCTTATCAATAGCATTTCAATCCAATCGCTCATTTTAATACGAATGACTTATGATTTTTTTTCGGGACCTCCCATGAACGGGGGCTCCAAAGCAAGTTTCTTTTTGCTAGTAGGTAAACCCGGCCCTGTGTCTAGGCAGCATTTGGCCGCTGCCACTGTCTTCCCCTCTGCGCCATTTCGTGGCTGAGGAGCTCTTCCCGCGCGAGCGAGGGCTCCGGGCCGCGCAAAATAACATTCGCACCAACCTCTTCCGAAAGTGGGTCGGGCCGCCGGTCTTCTTCCAAGGGAAGTTCCGCATTCATCCGAGGCTGCTCCGCTAAAAAATACATGTTACTGCGTGAGAATGGGCTCCCGACGAAGCTTTGGCAAATCCGCTTAGAGAAGAGCCGACGAGAACGATGGCGGTGGAGGGGGAGGGGGAGGGGGAGGGGGGGCGGGTCTCTCGCTCGTCCCAGGCGCCCTTGTCAGGCTCTGACAAATCCCTTAAAATGTCCTCTTTAATTGAATCTCTGTAAAGTTTATCATCCCGCAACGTCCGCCCCTCGCCCCCTGCCCCGGGCGAGTGGACGCTTGCAAAGCGGCTTCGAGTTTGTCTTGGGGCAGGCCAGGCGCACAGGAGGCCCCTCACGGCGCCCCTCGCGGACGGCGTTGGAACTGGCTGGGCACCGCCAACACGGTGGCCACGACTACCCGGAGAGTGATGTTTATTTGACGGTGGTTTCATTTCAGATGCTTCCTGTGGATTGACTGATTGATTGTTTTCTGTTCCCGAGCGCATCAACTGCTGTTTTTCGCAGTGGTAAGTGTACTGTTTGTTATTTTCCGGGAGATGGCGGTGTTCCCCCTTTAGAACGCGAGGACCAGGTGTTGAAGTACACGTCGGCTTCCCTACAGGTATCCCTCAGGCAGGTATCTCCCCAGCCGGCCAATGCTCTTTGTACCCGATTAGTCTCCCGACAAAGAAGAAAGTTCTCCCTGAGGAGAAAGGAGAGGACAAGAAGAAGGAAACTAGACGAACTAAAACTGCACGTACTTTATCACATTTGTAACTATTACTACGTAATATTATAATACTGCAATTTATGACCATGTTACTACATATTAGCCACCACTCGTAAAGCCCATTACCAATACTAGAGACTGAGGGGTGAACCTGTACTTACATCGACTACCGTAAACAGCTGCCATTTCCTTCCCAACTACAAAAAAAAATCACAATCAAATTTATCAATTAAATCAAATAACGAAGCGAATTCCAAGACTGCAAAGATTGTATTTTCATGAATTCTCCTATTCAACCTTCCGTATTTTATGACATTTTCTTATACCAAATATAAAATATATTGAAATAAAATTGTTTATTTTCAACTCGGTAAGATACCTTTAACAACTCATGCGTTATTAAAGGTATATAGGAAATAGAAAATTAGCACAATAAGATGTTATATTAACAAAGAACACTTTGCAGTCTTGTGTATTTACCAGACGTGATGCAACTAGCAGTTAATATCTCCACACACGATTACAGATTTGTGTTTAGAGACCTATAATGGATTGTAAATCGCTGTGAGCTATGAGTTCAAATTTAATGATATTCAGGAAGAAATTCTTCAAATAAGATGGGTACTTGAGCACTGCAATTTATAAGAAATAGAAAGATATCGTCAAACATTTCTGTACAAATACATGGAAATAGAATTATTTCTTTGTTTTTGATAATTCGTTTTTAATTACGTAATTCTATTATAATTTACGCGATGCACCTTATTTTTGACAAAAGGATAAAGTGATACGAAGATAATTTTTAATACTACTACATGAAAAACAACGTAAATAATTTGAACTGTCACTAGAAATATAAGAAATAAATAAATTTTGTTACAGTACATTTACGGGATCTAAGTAAATAAAAAACGCGAGACGTGAGCGAAATTGGAAAATGCTACAAGAGAGAAAAAAGGAATATGAAAAATATTTAACTACCACACGGAAATGTTAGACAGTGTTTTATAAAATGCAACTACGCGAGTAAACATTTGAAACATCACAATGAAATTTAAAAAATATAATAAGTAAAAACAGCTGTGAAAAAAATATTTTGAAATGTCACATGCAGTACTCCAGTAAAATAGCTAATACGCTATCGGAAAGACGTATGCACAAAACAGGATGCCATCAGATGTAAGGAATGATCTGGCACCACTCGCTGCCACCAGATGTGATGTGCCTCTTTCGGAAGCTGACTGGCTTCAACGTGTTCCTGGGGAGGGGGGTCACTTAGGAGTCCTAGGTGCTTTGATATTTACTTAATATTCGGAGGAAATGGACATAAATGTGTTAAATGATAAACATAAGATAATCGAACGTGTGCCTAGATAGAGCGAGAGGGAGAAAGAGAACATTTCTACAGATGGAAGGCAGAGAAGGAGCGATACGAGTAAGAGATGAGGGAGTGAAGCTGGTGTGATTAGCGGCTCACCGTTACTACCGTGCAGCCATTCCAGTCGCTACTGATGCTGCTGCTGTTGCCGTGAGTTGCCATCTCTGAGGTAGACTGGTGGCTCGTTTCCGAAGGTAGCTCGCTCGCGTCGTACACCGATGTGTCCTCACGTCTGCCAGGTGTACGGAGAGTGCAGCCAGCCTTTCCTGTTCGCTTATCTATTTTTTGGTGCTGTGTAGACGGACTAGGCGACTGGTGAAGGAAGATGTTGAAACGGTGACTTTTCGAGGCATAGCCGAAGAGAAAAGGACAAAGCCAAATAATTTGTTTTGTAACATTTGAATGTCTGGCCGATAGTGAATACTATTGAGTGAACATGTGTTTGGGTGTACCGTCTCATCACAATTAATCAGACGTATTGACTTATTTTCTTGCGCCTCCCAGTATCCAAACTCCGTGGACAATAAATGTGCTTAATTGCAATTAATCCCGAATATAATCCATGAGAATAGCTTTCGCTTTCAATGAAAAAGTCATTTCGAAGTGTACACGCGCTACATAACCGGACTGAGCTGCATAAGCCCTAGAAGGAAGCCTATTTCTTAAAACTCAGTTGAGCGTCCTTCCTCGAAGCAACCTTCTGTCTCTCGTCAGAAGAAGGCTTGATCGCGGCCGCGCCGCCTCCGCGTCCGCGCGCGTCCTTGGCTCGCACCTCGCGCGGCGGGGCGGGGCGGGGCGGGGCGGGGCGGGGCGGAGCGGGGCGCAAGTGGAAGCGCGAGGCGGCGCTGGCCGTCTTTTGACTTGCGCCCCCCCTCACGAGTGGCCCCATTGTTCGGCGCCTGCCCGCCCGAAACAATGGCGCGCGACGCGGCGCCGCCGTCGAGGACCGCGCGGGGGCGGGGCGGCAGGAGGTGGGCGGGTCGGAATGGTGGGAAGAGAAACATGGCAGAGCGGAGAATGGCGGCAGGGAAGGGGGACGAGATGGCGCTGCGTAGACGAAGAGGTGGAAGGGTGGGCAAGGTGTGGGAAGGCTCCGTGGGGAGTGGTGGGGGTAGTGGTTTGGTGAGGTGTGGGGGTGAGAGGCGAGGCTTAGGCGGGGCACGATGTGGAGGAGCAGAGAAGAAGGAGTGACGAAGCGAGAGAGTGGGGATGGGTGTGGCTAGCGTAAGGTAAGGGAGGAGATGGGCTTGGCAGGACGGACGGGCGAGACGTAAGGGACCCAACGGTGCCGGGTGTGGCAAAGCGTGGAGTGCAATGGCGGGGAGGAGCGACGGTGAGATTCGAGGCTGTGCAAAGAGAGTGGGGCGGGACGCCGAATATTCGTGGAAGGGGCTTGAAGGGCCTCTAGGGCCGAGCCGGCGCTAGCGCAAGTGAGCAGCCTGCGAAACAGGGCCGTGGGGTGAGACGGGATCTGCTTGAAGGTGTCTGACACGTGAGGTTTAAGGCTTCTTTGAGGGCGGCTCGGGGTGGGAAAGAGTCTACTGCCGTCCGCTGCCGTTCTCTAGCTCCATTAGAGTCATTCTTGCGCTAATCATTAATTCAACGTTTTTCAATTTCTAATACTGGGTCGTCAAGTTGTTACATTTGTGCATTGCATTTTGAATCAATCATTTCATTGTTATGTTGGGATGGAGAACGCATTGCAATGATATGTGACAGCGCTCGTGGCTGTCTTGACCTCTCGAGCAGTTAGACACGTCGTACGCACAAACAATGCTTGACAAGACAGTTGTCGTCGACAGAGGGCCACTGGTAATTGAATTGACGTTGGCCTCACGAGTGAGGTTCGGTTCAAACTTCATCTGAGACGGGGAAGAATGGTACCACATTTACGCATTCGAATTTTTAAATTTTGGCATCTAACGTTTAATGAGCAAACACTAGCCCTCCGTGGAACGAATTCGGTCTAAGCTCGTGAATTTTTGATTTAAGCGCATCCGAGGTTGAAACATTTCGTCCATAAATAACCAAGTTCAAAGCAAAAGACCGCCGAAATTAAAATGCACTCAAATTGACTGAAAAGTAGTTCATTCTGCTCCTTGAGCACAGTACTGATCAACCAAGCTTTGAGGCGACATGATGAAAACTGGGTGGACAGCACTGATTTCTTGGAAAACGACAGCGACTCCTTACAGGTTGAAATGCGAACCAACGCTAGTCGTTGAAAGTGATCGCGGAGATGTTTTGCCTAGTGTGTACATCCGCGACAGAGTGTATACTCCTTGTGTATATTTGTACCGGCGAAACTACGGAAAACTACCGATCAGAGCAGCCGACCGCTGGTATTCTCCCCAGACAGCGACTGAACTCGACGGAGCTATGTAGTTGGTGTCGAATACGATCTCCCGGTCAGAGGCAGTGCGGTGACATCAGTTGACGCTCCGACCTACCTCTCCCGCTCAATCGTCTATCGAGTTGTTACAGAGCTCATCACGGCCGCGCCGAATCATCAAAATGCTCTCCCACGAACTTTAGAAGACTATTTCGAAACCTTAACAATACTACTAGAGATGAAAGAGTCGCTTAACTTTTCTTGTGTTTATTGTAGTGAAGATGCATTGTGAAATATTCGCCCTTTTTTTCATTCACTTTTGTCTCCTTCACGTAGAGGCAATTTCTTAGAACCTAAATTCCACACGATTATCTTCCTTCATGTTTTTAAATATTTTGTTTTTGAATTTATCGATTTGTCACGTCCCATGCTGTTTTTGATTTTCTATCACCTTCTTTGAGATTTTTTATATTGAAGTTGATATGTATTAGAAGTTGATAATATATTATAGATTTGGGGGGAAGTAAAATACATAACTCGTTGTCTTTTGGAACGCTTGCAAACCTAGTTCAAGGGCCATAGATTCCCAGATATGCAACGAAGATAACCTGTCTTACAGAGTAAAACGTGTATCATGTTGGAGTTGCCTCTGATTTCCCCCTGCATCTTAATAATAGAATAGCAAATTTCCCCTGGTAAATCTGTTTGATGCAGGAATGGAGGTAAATCCATCTCAAAAAGTGATACTACTTTTAGAATTGTTGTGTCCATGTTGTTGTTTTGATGAAAAACCGCATTTCTTTCTTAGCGCATTAGAATTCAAAGAATAGAAATAATAATTAAAAATGAATGTATATTAAGTATAAAGTTGGAAATGTATAAATTTACTCTATTTATTCTATAAAAATGTCCACCTCGAATGATTTATACAGTTCAAGATAGAGACATTTGCACCAAATGATTCCTAACACAAGGGCTCTTCAGTTGTAATTATTAGATTTTTGTTATCATTTTTATTTTAAGGAAATTGGACTATTTAATAACAGAAATTAACCAATACTACGTATGTTGTTATTTGATGAACAACTATAAACCTAGTGAGTTTTAAAATCTGGCGTTGAAGTAGGTTTGGAAGTTTGCATTGCGGCAGGATTTCTAATGGTTTCCACGGCCTCTACCGTTCGCCGTTTCAAACCTCAACGGATTAAGATATCTAGAGAATGTTGTGACCTCTAAACGACAATCGACATCACGATATACAAGTATAAATTAGACAGTCTAGAAGCGGTGAAAAATTCTTTTGCCTCACGCAGAGGGTGAATCATGAAGAGAGTGCAGAGTAGATTAGTGGCCTCGTGTTGTGTGGTTTCTGCTGACAATGGACTCAGAAACTTTTATAAATCCTCACCTGTATTTTTATCAACAACGTAATTTCAGAAAAAGTATTTCGTTTTATTGATGTTTTGAAGCGTATAAACTGGTGAAAACTGAATAGGTACGTAAAACCATAGTGTCAGTATCTGTATTACTGAAGACATTGTAACTCGGGTGAATACAATCCTTGTATACAGATTTACTGTATCACACGTTATACAAAATGGCCCCTTTTAAAAATAGAAGATGTTTTAATCTGCCTGATGAACGATGATGCTAATGAGAACACACCGGTGATTTTCTAGTCACTTCAATATGATTCTTTCGGCTAAAATGTGTACTCAGAAACTTGAATGACGGTAACTTACGAGACTTCGCCGGAACGCTTCTTGAAAGCCAAATTCGACCGACGTAGGCGCCAAGGTCGATGCATTACCCTGCGTCTTGCGTCTTGGACACTGCTGAGCTGTTCGGAGCCGCGCCCCAAACTTCCAAGAATTTGCATTTCGTATGATCTGCTATTTCTTAGTTTTTGGGGCTTTTAATTAATCAAATATCAACATTTGTAATATTGACGAATTTGTCTTCTCAAGACCTACTTATTTGTGCAAAATGTAGGGTTCCATTAAAAATAATACAAAGTTATTCCAGAATCTTTAAAATTTAAAAAATGCTATCAAAAAGTTTTTTGGTAAAAATTCCATCAAAATAACTTGAATCGATTATAAAATATTTAAGGTGAATGTTTTTATTGACTAAGCATGTATGCAAGTCGCTATTGGAATTTTAAATAAAGATTTTCATTATTCATTATTTAAGCTGATTTTACGTTCACACTCGTAGGAAATTTCCTATGCAGGTTGGCTCTTGATGGCGCAGCAACAGTTCGTCGATTTCAACAGTGACCTCTGGCTTTTGATCAGCTGGACGCGATTGATCAATCCGGAGCTTCGTTATGACTTAATTTTTGATGAAGAAGCTCCCGATTGGCTAACCGCGACCCAGCTGATCGAACGTCAGAAGTCACCATAATTAAATCGCAGAATGCCTTAATTGCGCTCTCTCTCGCTTCTCTGTTTTGAATTACTCTTTCGTTCTGGACAAGCTTTCATTTTACTGCAATTTGCTTTGAAGGCGTATCTAACAGTACGATATATAAAAATTAAAATAACATTGCTTGGTGTTATGAGCCCGAAATCAACTTTTTAACTTAGAGAACATCGATTTTTTCAAAAATCTAAGAGAATTAGTAAGTTAGTATACTATTTACTAAAATGTATTACATTACCTTCGATGAAGGCTATTTACTGATTGATTCCCCGTATCCTGAAGCGAAACGTTTTATTTTATTCAATCCTCATCACAAATATATCATTGGAGTTGAAGAGTCAGCATTTTTAAAAATAACTCAACTTGGACCTCAATATTTCGAGGAGAAGTGCATTCAAAAAGTTTCTCATACAACCTTCCGCATAAAAGCATTGTCTGTATCAAATGTTCGTGAAATGAACCCGACGCAAAGCGGGAAGGTAGAGAGGTGATTGAACCAAGATCGGCTGCACGCAGACGGCGGTGTTCTGAATGAATTGCATTTCTCGTCTGTCGCGTGTAACTGTCGCCCCCGCCTTGACGTCTCCGCCGTGGGCTACGCCCGCGCCCGCGCCCGCGCCCGCGCCCGCCCTGATAGGAGCCTATTGATTCCCGTAATCCGGGAGTAATAGCGCTGCTTGTTGCAGTAATCCGCGCGCGGGCATTAGGTATTTATACGGGTGGGCGGCGGACGGGAAGGGGCGGGGAGCGGCGGGGAGGGGCGGGGATCAATAGGGCGAAGGCCCCGCGGCGTCCCGAGGGCATTCAACGCCCGCCCGCCCGCCCGCCCTTGGCGAGGAGCCGCGCAGTGGGCGCCGGTGTGGCGTGGCGTGGCGTGGCGGGGAGATGGTCAGAGCAGGCAGGTGGAGGTTGATTGATTGATTGATTAATATTTCCGGGCACATCAACTCTCATAGTGATTAGTCCCGTTAGTGTAGTGTATTTAAATGCCAGGAGGTGGGGATGTCTCCCCCCCGAAATGGTGAGAACCGGCGCCGATTTGTAGGGTAAAATTCCCTCTCCGAGTAACTCCCCCAGCGGTCAAGGTCCCATCCAGCACGAGCTCTAAACTTCCATCTGGTCTCCCGACATGTGTACTAGTGTACTGCATGTAAGTTGTGTGTGAGTGTGTGTGTAAGGAAGAGAATACCCACACTGGACAAGGAAGAGTAAGGAAAGATAGCCTGCGGATCGGAACCCATTTCTTAGGAAACTGCTCCGACATTTACTTAGTATTGATCAGGAAAACCGCGGGAAACTACCAATCAGAGCAGCCGACCGCTAGAGTTCTCCTCCAGACAACGGAAGATTTCGACCTGCTACTCGTATGACGCTAGTATGGAAAATCCGCCGTCGTCGGGTCTTGAACCCTGGACCCTCCCAGTCAGTCTCAGCAGAGACCGCGGCCTGGCTCTGGGGGAAATTCAGTTGGTAGGTGGAGCGGGGCTGGAGAAGCGAGTCAAAGAGGAAATGGATGAAGAAGAAATGAGGAAAGGAGGGGAGGATGATGGTACGGGAAAAGGAGTGTGGCAGATAGAAGAGTGGGAATAAGTAGCGCGGTGTCCGAGAACGGGCCTGACGGGCAGAAGCAAAGTAAATGGAGCGGAATGGAAAGAGGGGGAGAGGTGGAGGGAGAAGTAGGAAGTGAAGAACACGTACTTCAGGAGACAAACGAAATGGGGGAGAGGGAGAAGAGGGAGTGGGGAGGGGATGAGCGAGGCGGAGTCAGACCTGACGGAGTTCGGAGAGGTGGGGGAGCGTGGCGAGGAGAACATGGCGCGGAGGTGCGGCGGGGGAGCGTGGCGGGGAGTCTTGAGGTGAGGCCCGTGGCGGTGATGGGGAGCGGTGCGGGGTGGGAAGGGAGAGCAGCGAGGAAGGGAGGAGTGGACTAGGAGGTGTGGGTTGGGGAGCGGGCCATACGAGACGCGAGAAGGGTTAGTGGAACATTATGGATGCTTATTCTTTGCTTGCTTTTCGGGAGCAAAAATGTGGAGAAGGAAAATATGTGAACGCGTCAAATTTATTGTTCTACATTTTTCCAAGACCTACAGATATTTCGATGTAGCATGCATCTGTTCGTCGTCATATTCGACTATTCGTGTTTGGAAGTAGGAGCTTAAACACTTATATCCTTATAATATAAGAGATATGGGCCAGGTTCTACAACGTGTGTCGGATAAAATAGATTAGCTGCTATGTTGGTGTCTGAGCAACTACAAATAGCATTTTGCCGGCCGACGTCTGATCAGGATGTTACGGTGAACTCGTCGTGATCCACCGCAGCTGTGACATTTGCTTTCACTGACGCGTATAGCCCGTCTATGTTTACGTCGGTCCAGCATCACTTATTCGTTCATCGATTTTTCAGAAGCAGGTGACGTGTGACAGTGGAACATCACCAAGAGCGCAAACAGGTGGCGGATATGTCTCTTTTCACACGTAACCGTCAAACACAAAATAGAATTTCGCCTGGATCGAAGTTTGAGGAGGGTTTTGGGATGACTGCTGAGCTTTTCTAGGTACAGAAAGGGATAGAGTGATCGCTGACTGATGCGAAACACCGATTAGATTAAGAATCAGTAAGAAATTGGTGTGTACCTGCATGAGTAAGAGTATTTGCTCGGGCGTAAGTGTGTGTATGAGAGATTTGTTTTGAAATTCAAGACTATTCAATAAATCCCAATGCAGTATAATAGTACGACCAGAAATGGCCAAAATGGTACAAAATTGTGATATTACATATGAATTTCTTATTATATTACATATGAAGTATTGAATAATTATTCTTTTTAAAAACAATTAAAAATATGCCTGTTGATAGTTTTTAACTAAATAATTTAAGATTTGTACATTAGAAAAGTATCTTATTTCTGAATTGAACTTTTTAAGTTCCTTGAAGACAAATCTAGATTAAACAAAAGGCTGTCTCGTTTCCAGCTCCAGTCCAACGCTTATCTTAAATAGTGTATTATAAATTTAATATTTAGCAATAATGTGGAACTTTAACATGATATACATCTACAGTATTCCCTGTAAATTAGTACTTGTATTTGTAATAATGAAACAAAATTGTACGCTTTAATTGCATAATTTCAGGAACTGATAAATCTAGTCACCAATTTGCGGTCCATTACATTTGTAAAAATTAACATGTGTGACTGCTTTATTGTATTTAAATTATCCAGCCTCTTTAAAAATGTGCAGATTTTTCCGCTATTGATTAGTTCTCATTTAAATAATACTTCTGTTTTCATTTACCGCCCCTGCGGGTACGATATGTTTCAAGAGAGAGTATTGTCAATTGTGAATTGCCATTCAATTTTGAGTAGAGCGCTTTTATTGGGAGAATTGAATTGAATTCTAGACCTCTAGCGACCTCCCTGTGTGATTTATAAAAACTGGCTTGAGGATGCACTAATAGATTTACTTAGGATATACTAAATATCATTGAGATTGTTAACTATATGCACTGTAATTATTCTTACGGTCTGTGTTTCTTACCAAATTCAATATCCCAAATCGAACCTACTATAGTGACTACAGAAACTGCTCAATGAATCAAATGATTAAGCTATTCGGCAATAATAATAACAATAATAATAATAATAATAATAATAATAATAATAATATCACAATTGTGTTAAAGGGATGCTCTTAAAGTTTTCTAAGAATGAAGCAATTTTCTCTCAAATGTCTGCCGTGAATGACTTAAGCAATGACATGTGCATGAAGTTTGGCATTGACAAGGGTGCCAAAATCAATTTAACGAGAGGCAAAGATGTCAGGTAGCATTGAAGTTGATATGCACACTGTGATTCAAGATCTTGAGACAGGTATAGGTTACAAATATCTGGGCATTGAAGAATGTAAAAACACCTCAAACGGCACAATGAAAGAAAAAATTGCAAGAAGTATTACAGAAGAGTGAGACTTGCCCCGGAGTCCGCTCTGAACTCCGGGAACGAAAATATCTACTATTCTTTTCGACTGGTGGACTGGACTGAGCAAGAAATTCGAATCATGGATCGAAAAACTAGAAAACTACTCACAATACATCATGTGGCCCACCCTCCAGCGAATGTACATAGACTTTATGTGTCACGTAAGAAAAGAGGAAGATGCCTCAGAAAAATTGAAGTCTCCTGTGACAATGCTATAGTCGGGATGGGAAAATATGTCGTCAGCCATCAAGATAACCAATAATGACGCAGGTCATTAAATCTGACCGAAGAATGGGAATGCCAAGAAAACTATACAAGGCACGCAGAATAACACAGACACTGAACTTCTGATGCTACTAAACATGAAATGTGTGACACGAGAAGTGTTTAAAAATCGTAGAGATACAAACCACGTCATGGACAGTATCTAAAAGGAATGGACAATGTGCAGATCAATAAAGAACAATTATTTATGTGGCTTAAAAGGGGAAGAATAAAGCCAGAATCAGAATCAGTTCTAATAGCTGGCCAACATCAAGCGTTGAGAACACGACATTATAATAAAGCGATTCTCAAAATTTCCTAAGATGATAAATGTCGCATTTGCCAGGAACTAGTAGAAACCATTGATGATATTGTCTCAACTTGTCCAGTTCTAGCAAATACCGAATACATGAAATGACATGACAGTGTGTGTAGTTACTTCCACTGGCAGATCTGCACCGCCCTCGATGTTCCTAACACATTCCCCAAGTGGTTCGAACACTCACCAAAACCGGTGAAGTCTGTTGGACTCTAAAATATATTGTACGAGCAACAAATGCAAAAGGATCGCACAATAGCGGCAAACAAACCGGATATTGTTATCCGGGATTTTGAGAAAAAATCATGTCTACTTGTAAATGTGGCTGTGCCTTGCGATCAAAAAGTCGTAACCAAGGAGGCAGAGAAACGTCTTAAATTCAGGAGTTTGGAAATGTCTCGTGTAAAAGCACAGGTCGTACCGATAGTCATCGGAGCTCTGAGATTTGTTCCGCAAAATTTGTGTAAGAACTTGGTTAAACTCCCAGGTCTTTCAAGAGACTGGAAAGTGCAAGAAATTGCTTCATTTGGGCAGTCTACATGTTATGCAAAGTATTGTAGAGGTGCCGACATTCCCTAGATCTGCTCCTTAGGTGCTGGTTGCAACCTGGAATAGATTTTACATTCAACCGACTCATCACATCTTTAGTCATGATGTACAGGAACAATTATAATAAAAATAACAAAAATAACGAATATTATTTTTCTATTGCTTTTACATAACATTCTGCTGGGATAGATTCAGCGAATAACTTGTCAGCAACCAGTTCATAAAAGAATTGTGTAAAGAGCGTTGGTTATCATCAGTATCTGCCTTTCGAACAAATGAATTAGTTCAATGGCAAGGAAGTGTTTAGTGGACAGATTATTTTTCATTTGAAGATTTGCTTATTTTGCATTTCAATTTAGCGTTTAATACGGATTTCAGTAGAGAACACGCAATATGTAGAGGTTAAATTAAAAATATATATTTGAATTCAATTCCATAGTAGAATAAATGAGTTGCTAATTCGAATTGTGGACGCATAATACTACATATGTAATAAATGGCATTTTGAAACCATGAAAATGAAAGTGATTGTAATGATTGAGAATGCGTGTTCAAGAGGATTCTCTGTGTGTTAATAATTGTTAGAGTAATATTTTTTATTTGTTGCGAGCATTTCTGTGTTTTGGTAGGAGATTCCTGGTCGAGAAAAACTCGCCGAGCAGGGGAGTCGGCGCTCGATTTCACCATCCAGAGGTGTAAGATCACCACCACCACCATCGTCCGCGATAAAAGCATGCACTTCATTTACGGGACTACTGACCTTAGCAGTTGACGCGCGCGGAAGCTCTAATCAGTCAACACGGAGCGTGCGAGGCGTCGAGGGCCCGCCGGCGATCGCACTGCCGCCTACCGGCCAACGAGCGACTCACGAAGAGTCCAGGGCCTCTCGCACATGAACGCACATTTCACAAATTAATTATGTAGCTCATTAGGGAGCTGGCGCATTGCGTGTCCTTTTCTGGCCTCGGGGCCCAGAACCCCACGTTTCACTACAATGGCTTAATAATTAAAGCATTGTATTAGAAATTATGAAAATTGCGTTTCTGCCAGCAATTGCGCCAGAGTTAATGAACCGATGAACGCGACAAGTCACTGTATTAGAGGGGACCGCTTCTGTGAAAATAATCCGTAATGAATGCTTTTAAGTATATGGCATGTTGGCGCACATTGAGTGTGCGCATCTCGTTGATTGTGAACTTGCAAGTGTATGAACAAAATTTCATTCCGTTTCATTAACGTGCGCCAAGGATGGTTATGAATAAACTGGCCGTGGTGGCGTGATGGGCGGAGGACGTCAGAGATATTCTGAGGAGAAACACACGAGTTTTTGCGACTCGTTTGAAATGTATATGTTGAATGGATGGATGGACGAAGGTTCGACCGCCCATCCAGGAGACTCAATGATTGATTAATTAGTGATTCCCAGTGCGTCAACTGATACAGTCTTCAGTCCCGTAAGTATAGTGCATGCCTTTTTATGACGGGATTATCCAGTTTCCTCGCGGTTTACTATGGGATCTCCGGTGCTCTTCAGAGGCGACGGACGCTAGAAGTGGTGAGTGAGCGAGCGAGTGCTCCCAGGCTCGTCTACTACTCAGAATATTATTTCCTTAAATGTAGGGCGCGTTGCATCATGGGAAGAGCTTTGTTTCCCTGGATGGGATCCAGCGTCGATCCAGCGTCAGCTTGCCGGGGTTTTCCCCTACAGATTTCTCTCTCAGCACAGCAACGCATTACCTGGAAGACACTCTTATTCTTCAAATCGGGTCCAGACGTGTGTAGTAGTATGGGAAATGTGTGTATAAGCGGATATGAAGAGAAAACATTGAAGGTGGCGAGATCTGTCGCCTACCTACACGTCGGCTTGCGGGATTTGCGGCTCGCAGGGGCTACCCCAAACAGGAATGTTTCACCAGTGGGCACCGCCTCACCTGGGACAATCTCTAAGCTCCCGACTGGCCTCCCGGCATGTGTGGTAGTATATGCATGTGTGTGTGTAAGTAAGGGGTGATGATAGGACAAGGAAGACGAAGGAAAGATTGCGCGTGTCCATTTGTTAGGGTTCTGCTCCAGCATTCTCGTAATGTTGATTAGAGAAACCGCGGAAAGTGATCAGAGCTAGTGATCAGAGCAGCCGACTGCTAGTCTGATCGGTGGTCTCAGACAACGATGAAATCCGACACGGCTGTCTTGCAAATGTCGAAAATCCTGTCACCGAACGCAAAAGCCTAGGACCTCCCAGCCAGAGTTTCTGGAGTGAACACAATTCATGCCCTGAGCCACTAATATATTTAGCATTAAATATAAATATTGATAAGAAAAAATCAATTATTTTTCTTCGTAGAGCCATACATTCAAAATTAGTTTTTGTGAAAATGAATTCCCACATACATTATTACTTATGTCAATTAATCAAACTCTTCAAAAACAGCAAACCATAAAAAACATTGGGTGGGCTTCAGAAGGCTCTCATCCCTCTTTGGTATTGCACGGGAGACCTTTTATATGAAATTTTAGCAACTGGATTTATCCATTTCTTTCTTCCCAGGGCCCAGTAATAAGAGTTTTCCGCCGAAAATTTGCTGATTTCTTACGTAGCATTACACAACTTTGTCTCTACTCCGTAGCGGGAAAGTAAAAACACCTACACTCAGCCAACGCCTTCCTTGGGCTAATTGCTGTCTTCAAAGGGTCCTTGAGAAGGTCAGAGAAGTTGGCTCTGATCTCTGTGCTACCTTGAGTCATGCAGTGCTCCAGAATCCGACCATTCTTATCCCAGAATAAAGTCATCATGATTTTTCCAGCAAAATATGCTATAAACTCCTATGTCGCGACACAATGATACGACGCCTGATACGAACATAGAGGATCACTCCAAAAATCGAACCTTCTGAATTTCTTTCACCGTTCGTACACTTCCACTGTGACGGACTTGCGTCCCCATACTTCGCCTTCACATTCTGGTGAATATCAACCGGTATCACATTTTCACTAATCACTAATCATCTAAAGCACTATCATCTAATAACTCCACTACTCATCTATACACTATCGTTTAATAACTCCACGGTGTTGCTCCTTGATGCATCTGCGTATTGGTGCCGCCATAGTGAATCAGCTGTTTTTCAGTTCTAATCAAATCTACTGACACTGCTTCATACCACCAGCTTGTAGAGACATCAGGAACTGTGCTTGGAAATTCCCAAACAGCTAAAGAAACAAAAAAATTTAATTTCACTTTCACTGTTCCCAACTTTTTCTGGACCACAGTCCCTAGTAGAAAAAAAAATTCCAACGCACCCTAACATTTCATAACCTAACCTTCCATAACAGTTAATTTGATATCAAACATCAAAATATATTTGCTTATTATCTATACCTAATTTATCTTATAATACTTATCTATTAAAAATCATAAAACAAATGAATAAGACGAAAAACACCATAAAAATTTTAAAAAAAATCATAAAATCAATAAAAAAATAAAAACAATGAGATAAACCCAAAATTAATAATAAAACTAAGAAGATGATTGAGACTGGTAGAGTTTTACAATTTGCCAATATCGGGTTCCAACTTCGTAAATATGAATTGCTGATCTCTATATCAAGATCTGTGTAATCCATTTGTTTTCATGACAGTAAATTAGCGAATTTTAGCCCATAGAAATTTTTTTTGTATTAAAAAATCTTTTGTATTGTATTAAAAACGGATACTTCCTGTGTATCAATTTCCAAAACTTAGCCAACAATATTTGCCGTTTTCCGGCGCATGAATACATGCATTCTCTTGTTACGAATTTCTTTAGTAAGGCGAGAAACTAAAAAAGAAACTTGAAATATGCCATATGTAGTTTTGTCTCCTCTCTTCTCCTCTTGCCTTCTTATTTAATATTGAAAATATTGGGATAATACAATTTTAATACAATCAGATCGGTGCTAATAGGGTAGGTATTACACCCTCACGTTTTCTTGAGCCCTGAAATTCCTACCCTGTCTCATGAATTAAGAATAAATGTTAGGACGCGCGATGTTCACAAAATTTCATTGGAAAAATGTTTGCTTCCGTATAATAGAAATTATTTTACATTGCAAAACGAGCTACAGATTCGATAAAATAGTCCTGTCGTGGAAATAACCACAAATCTCCACTCCTCTCGCATCCAGCGAAACAAGAGCTCAAGAAAGCGTGCGTGGATAATACGGCACCTCTCTCGACGCCCCCCCCCCCAATACCCGCCATTTACCTCTAGGTCTGTTACAGCTCCCATGGAAAGCAGCAGTCACCACTGGAAGGGGAAAGGGGAGGACCCGCATTCGTTGGACATTAATGGAATAAGAGATATAAGGCAATGTGTTTATTCCCGAGTGAGAAAGCTATGGGCACACCTATCTCGAACGTTATCGATACGACCTGATATGGTTTCCACGAATCAATGAAATTATGCTTCAATGTGACACCATATATTATGCATTACTAGCACATTACTTGATGACTTACTGTTATGCTAACGAAATGAGAATCATTAAATGAAATATCGAAATATGACATGATGATAAAATGGAATATATCTTCCAATGTTGTAGTGAAATTGTTTTTAATTACATGTAAACGTAATTGATTTATTTTTAAAATACGTGGCATCGAAAAATGGTATTAGGAATAAAATAACATCAATAACATTTTTCAGTCTAAGGAATTCAAATTGAACTTTCATTTTGAGAAAAAATGAAATAAACAATTTCTAAGTATGACTGGAATTGATACAATTAAGAAATCATTACAATCAAATATCACAATGTTCTTGGCGACAGACTCATTAACACCGATATAATTGGTCGTCGCCGTCAGTTGCAAACGAGCTCAAGACGGGGGCAACTACGGAGGTGAGGGAGGGTCAGATGAAATTCCCGCTCACGAGCTGGGGCGCTGTGGGGAGTGGGCGGGCGTCAGGCGCGGGGGCGGTGAGCACTGCAGGTGAGCGGCGACGCCCTCGGCGTCTCACAGCCCCAGGCCCGCCCCACCCCGCCTCGCCTCTCCGCGCCTCGCGCCGCAATTAGAGGGCCCTTCGGGCGGCGGCGGCGGCGGCGGCGGTGCGGTAGCGTCGTTAGTCGCGCGTCAGCTGGCTGGACAGGCCCGCGCCTGAACCCGCCCTCCGCCTCCTCCTCCTCCCGCCGCGCCCGGCTCCGCCCCCAGTGCCCACCTCTGGCCGCCACACTCCCCGCCCATCCGCATGCTGTCTCCTCCAACCTACGTCCGTCCGCCTCTGCCCGTCCCCAGCCGCCACTGTTCTCGCACACCTACTTGCCGTCTGATGCAACTGCCTGCCTCGCCCGCCCCCGCCCCCGCCTCCACCCCCGCCACTGTCCCTGCCTCAGCCACCGTCCGCGCATTCGCCTACACCTCTGCTTCCCCCTCCGCCCCCACCCTCCTCCGCTTCGCTCCACGTCTCCGCCACAATCTCCCCCCACCTCCGTCCGCCCCCTCTACCTTCCATCTGCCCGTCATTCCGTGCCTGGACGTGATCACTACCTCTCACTCACTTCCGTTCTCGTCCGGATCCACACCTCGTCTCCGCCAAAGCGCGCTTCCACAGGAAACTAACCAACCTCCTCCCCCCACCGCGTCTACTACTCTTCTTGTCCCACTTCTTGTGCAGCCTCCGTGACCATGGAGCCGGGCTGGAACGCCAGCGTTCTCTTTGACATTCAGTGGCCACATCCACCCGCACGTCTCAGACACGTTTTGCACCATCCGTTGCGTGCCGCGCCTTCGCAACCCGTGGCCCTCCTTCACCCCTCTCTCCCGGCCAGCCTCCACGGCTGTAGGATCCTCGCCGACTCGCCATGCCCTCTACCGGGAGATAGTGGGGACTGAGTGTCGATGGGGGCAACATTTTCGCCATTGGCTAAACTGCTAGGTGGAATTCGGACAGGGACGGATCTCACCATCCAGTGAGAACACTGCCCCCTCCCTTGATTGAAACTTGCACTACACAGACGGAACTAACTTCTACACAAGTTGACACGTCCGGAAACATTAAGAATTGAATAAATTATCGCACCTGATGTGCTACATTTGATGTGATAATGAGTTTTTCAAGTGATGGCTGGGATGTGGTGTTGGACAGGAATTGCCCTATTATAATTTTACCTAACGGTTACTAATACGAGAAAGTACATGCTGATGCAGTACCACTAATTTATTTACGTAACCCTTCTGAAACGAGTACAGTTTTAAGAGCTAAGATATTTATGTTGGTGTTCATCGAATGAAAGTTCTTCCATTAATCTGAACAAAATTTTTGAAAAAGCTATTTTATTATTTCTAAATGAAATTACCTGTAGATGCCTTAGTTTACATTCATTACATTGAAAGAGAAAACGAAATATAAGACGATATATGCTGTGTTTTTTGAAAAATGTAGTAAGCCATTTATATGCGTCATGTTTTTGGCAAAAAGTGTTCTCTGAGCTTAACTTATCACATAAATTTTTCAAAGAGTAAATTCACTTATTAGTGAATATCTTAGCATGATTAAATTGTGTAGAATAAATGATTATATTGAAATATTAAATATATATGAAAATCTAATGTAATCTTTACAATTTAAAAATTTAAGATTTCAGTATTCTTACATATTATTTTATTAAATACAATGAACTTTTATTTTAAAATAATTTTAGGGTACCCTTTTCAACGGGGGCTCTTATCAAGTGTTTCGTAGCTTATGGATGCATTAATCCACTTCTGCTTACTTGCGACTTTCTGAAGGATGATATTTTCTATTCAAGTGTCTTGAAGTGGGGACATGGAATGCGCGCGATAGCTCCTTCCTCTTGCTTGTTCTACCCTTACGTTTTAGACACACTTACTTACATGCACTTCGCTACCAAACGAGTTGGGAGACCAGACGGGTGCTTAAAACCTTTTTCGGGTGATGTGGTGGGAGATACATGTATGTGGAAAGTCCTGCTAGCCGATGTGTAGGTCGGTGCTGGATTTCGTCATCCAAAGGGGGAAGAACACCGCAACCACAACTCTTGGTAAAACATGTACTACAATTACTACGAATCATAAGGCACTTGTCGCGCGCGAAAATTTGATGTAATCAATCAATTAATCAATCACAATGGAAAACGGCCGTTGTTGCAGTCAGATTATCTTAGGCGCTGTAGAGCACATGCGTTGTAATAAGACGGAAATTATGATCTAATGTCAGGGTCACGACGCAAACGTGTTGAAAGAGCTCAGCAATTACCAGAACAAATCGAAACAAGAAATGCAGCTCAAAGAATCAGGACTGCAGATATTGGGAACGGTAAAATAGAACTGCAACCAAATACGCAATGCATTAAACTACCAGACAATTTTTGCACTGTTGTTCAGGATAAAAATGAATTGATTCAGAGTATTTTCCCGGATATACAGAATAATTATTTGAATCATGAATGGCTTAGTCAACGGGCGATTTTGGCAGCCAAAAACGTTGATGTTGACGAAATTAACTTCCAGATACTACAGTTATTACCAGGCGATATGATGTCTTTTAAATCAATCGATACTGTTGTTGATGAAAATGAAAGTGTAAATTTTCCGATTGAATTTTTAAATTCATTAGATATCCCTGGAATGCCACCACATAATCTTCGATTAAAGATTGGTTCCCCTATTATTCTCCTCCGTAATTTGAATCCAGCTCAATTATGTAACGGTACGCGTTTGGTCATCAAAAAGATCACCGGAAACATTCTTGAAGTAACCATTTTGGCTGGGAAGTTTAAAGGAAAAGTGGTCCTGCTGCCACGTATTCCGATGATACCATCAGATTCTACCATACCCTTCAAAAGGCTACAGTTTCCAATTCGTTTAGCTTTCGCCATTTCTATAAATAAATCTCAAGGTCAAACAATGTCCATTTGTGGTTTAGATTTGGAAAATCCATGTTTTTCTCATGGGCAACTATATGTTGCGTGTTCACGTGTTGGGAAACCGTCTAATATATTTGTGTTAGCTAAAGACAGGTTAACCAAAAACATTGTGCACCGATTGGTGTTAAATTAAATTGAATTTGAAAGTATTTATAATTGAATAGTACTTATATTTGTTATACAAATTAAATGGAAATAATAAATCTGATAAATTTTTATTTTGTACCTATTGATTTCTGCTTAATATCAAGTGTAAGAACATTTTAATTAATTGTGTTCAACGTACTTCCCCTTCAAATCTCAATCCAGTGAATTTGTATACCAACATCAATATTTTCGTCTTTATTGGTAAATAATTTCATTGTACTAAAGGGTTATAGTAGTAGAAAGTCAAATAAGGAGATCACCATATTTTTTTACAAATACCATCTGTGTGAAAAAGCATAGTGGACTCCGTGACTGATGTTCTCTTATTGTTCCTCTTAGATTGTTTACTATAATGTAATATAACAAAAATAACAAAAACTTTAGCCACAGCAACGCGTGGCCGGGTCAGCTAGTATATATATATATATATATATATATATATATATATATATATATATATATATATATATATATATTGAAACACATTGTTTCCTTATACTAATTAGAACATTAGCATAAGTAATTAGAATCTATTTTGGACTGCGCGGTACGCACGACCAGCGCGACGGACAGCGGTGAGGAGGGCCAGCCGCCGCCGCCGCCACCGTTGCCGCTGCGAGGCGTCCGTGGGAACGTAATCGACGGTTGAGAACCGAGCACGGAGCGACAGGGAGCTTTGGCCGTTACGAGTCAGTTGGGTCGAGTCGGCCGTCGCCGAAGGACGTGGCCGGCGTGCTGCCGGCCGGCGAAAGTCGCGGAGAAGTGGCCGGTAGATACGGACGTGTGGTGAGGAGCTCGCCGCTTTTGCATGGACAAAGGGAGCATGCGGTGTGTAATATAGAATAGTAGCCAATGCAAAACAATAGGCACGTGAGGTTGGGATCGGGAATGTTATTAGGATGAGAGATCCGCGCCAAGAGAACAATCAATCGCGCTTGTATTAGTTGTCGTGGTATGAACAATACCGGAACTGTGTGGTGTGAAACTGAGGCCAGCACGTGCAGTGGCCGCGTGTTAAGAAATTAAATCAAGCGACGGGAGATAATTAGAGAGAGGTGCGACACAGAGGTACCAGGAGCTGAATCAGGAAGAATTCAAGAAACCACCAGCCGAGGCGACCGCCACACCATCAGCCGCCGACTACGCCCAGCTGCTGCGAAGGTCGGCGACCCCTACCGACGCGAACCGTGATCCAAGCATCGAAGGTATTGGTTGGGGCCCCAAAGGTATGATAAAACTTGTATTACACCTGATCTTGGTACCAAGGCAAAGTGTATAATTGTTGTTAAATCATGTAATTAACAAATTTGGTTTGTGAATAAATACTGTTCATGATTGTACTTCATTTACTAATTAAATTTTCTAATGTTATACCGACGTCTCGTAGGGACCCTTTCACGAAAAAGATACCCTCCTTTAGTAATTTCTTGCAGTGAAAGTACCGGCATCACCAGGTACGTCACAATATATATATATATATATATATATATATATATATATATATATATATATATATATATATATATACGGCTATTATAATACGACATATTGAAGAGAGGAAGAAGAATTGGTATTCCATTTTATCTTCATGTTCGTGGTCGAAAATTATAATTTAAAAATTTGATTTTTTAGTTTGTGGAGGAAGGAATATTTTTTTAAACTATTCCTGGTCTTATACTAACTAACCATCATTCCACAAAGATGGCTTGCCCATTATACGCCTATGAATGAAATGCTCATTTTAAAAACTATTTTCCCACAAACGATGTGAAGAAATTGATTCATAGTATTCCCTTTTTCGACAGACACAACAAACGTGTGGAAAACAAACCTAAGCACGTAGGGGCCATTCAACTGATTGATTGATTGTTAGTAATTCCGGGAGGGTCAACTACTAGAGCATTAGTCCCGTAAATAGTCGTGTTTTTGCTTGGGAGGAGGCTGTATGACGAGTTACGGCGCCGACCTACTGTCGGCTAGCGGGGTTTTCCTCAACCAGGTATCTTCCACCAGCCGGGACTACCTCTAAGCTCCCGTCCGGCCTCCCGCCATGTGTGATAGTGTAGTAAAGGTTAGTGCAAGTGTGTGTAAGGGGTGAGCAAAGGGGAAGGAAGAGGTAGGAATGATCGCGCATGGCTCGTATCCCGTTCGTTAGGGTATTGGTCTGGCGTTCGCCTGATGTAGATCGGAGAAACCACGGAAAACTATGGTTTTGAAATACCGATCAGAGCAGCTGTGCGCTATAATTCTCCTCAAGTAAGCTGTTGAATTCCACTTAGCTGTGCAGCTAGAGTCGAAAATTCTGTTACCATCAGGACTCGACCCCTGGAACCTTCCGGTCGGAGGCACTGCAGTGACATCAGTTGATGCCCTGAGCCACCTCTCTCGGTAGGGCTATTCAGGAAACAGAAACGCAAATGCGAACGCACGTTCCTCTGAAACAACCATCGCCGGCGCCCTCCAGCCACTAATTACGCCGCGGCGGCGGTGCCGTTTCTGAACAGCGAGCGTCCATTGCGGCGTGTGGGGCGGAGCGGGGCGGGGCGGGGCGGGGCGGGGCGGGGCGGGGCGGGGCGCGGAGGAGCTCAATCGGAGCGCAGCGCAGGGAGAGCGACGTGCGAGGAGGAGATGGATTCCGAGGGACGGGAAGCACTGTGCTTGGTGGTTACTTAGGGAAGAGGACACGTCGTAGTGGAATATGATGCAACCGAATGTAACGGAGGGGAATTTAATGGAGAGGGACGCGGTGGAGGGGAGTTAATGGACTGGGATGTCAAAATGTAGACGTGATGGAGGGGACATGATAGAGGGACACGTTATGGATTGGATGCTTAATGTCTACGGGCGTGTTAACTGTTAAAGTCTTTCGGTCCATACGTGAAATCTGCCTTTTTATCGCGTCTTTTTATGATCTTTCTCAGCTGGATGGCGGAATACAGATGGCGGAATCCACCTCCTCGTCGGATTGAGGAGAGTTTCTCCAATTAGGAATCTCCCACCCTCGTGGCACCGCCCCAACGCCGGCGTTCTCTAAGACTGATCTTCCAACTAGTCTCGCGACGTGTGGTAGTGCAACGCGTGTAAGTGCAAGGGGAGTAAGGGGTGAGGAAAGGGCAAGCAAGAAGAAGGAAATATCGCGCTTGGTCCATGGCTCGTTTGTTAGGGTACAACTCCGGCATTCGCTTGGTGTTAATCGGAGAAAACGCGGAAACCATTACTGATCGGAGAAGTCAGCCGCTAGATTTTTCTTCCAGATAGCGGTTGAACTCGACCAAGCTGACAAGCTAGAGTCGGAAATCCTGCCACCGTCGGAATTCGAACCCCAGGGCCTCTCGTCAGTTGATGCCCTGAGCCACCTTTGCCGATAAGAGACAAGATGGAGAGAGACGTCAGGGAGCTGTACGTGAGGGTGAAGATGGAGGGAGATGCGATGGACGGAGACGTGATGGACAGGAATGAGATGGATAGGAGCGTGACAGACGAGGACACAGTGGAGACGTAATAGTGGAAGACGTTACGGGTGGAGATGTGAAGCACAAACCTTCCAAAGGGGGAAGTAATGTGGGAGATGTATTGATTGGGACCTGATAGAGGGGTGGATCATAGATGGGAGTGTCTTGGACTGAGCGTAGGTGAAAAAAGTGTGACTGCAGACAAGGTTTGGAGCCTTGACGAGTAGCAGAAAGGGGTTGGAGATCGACACATATGAAGATGGGACGCAGTAGGACAGTACATGTCGGAACCTACTGACTTGAAAAGACAAATGGTTAGATTGTAGGTGTTGGATATAATGTTTCTTGGGAGACCGATCTTACCGCATAGTGACAGGACATGGATGTGTGAAAGGCGGTGTAAGTCCTCTGGTGGAGGACCCCAATATATTTTTGTCAAGACGCTTAAGCAAATGGACAAATGGAACATTTGAAGATAACTGTTTAATGGATGGTGCTTCAAAACATGTTGTAATTTAGATAATAGACTCCGACTAAAACAGTGTCCCTTCAAGGTCATCAGCGGGCAGCCCAAAGTTTCGACACGATATTGAAACTCGCAATTGGATGACAGTTGCCCCCCGCTCACTTTTCAGCTCGTGACCTTGAATGGACACTGTTTTATGCAAAGTATAATAAAATTGTCATCGCCTTGAGTTATAGGTGAGGCAAATACACTGGATATATGTTAGGTAACAGTAAAAGAATCCAAGCTGGGACCTTTTACTAAGTAACAAATCTTATCGTAATTAAATTTGTTCAAATATAGGGAAGGTCAGTTTAAAAAAAAATCATCAATTAATAGAGCAATTTGACTCATTTCTTCGCCCATTTCCAAGGCGAGGCTGCAGCCTTTGTTCTTTGTGATAAATATAAAATATTCTTCAGCCCAATCAATGCAAAATTCTAATGCATTTTAGCAATGTAAAATAGAGATGCAATTTATCTTCACTCACTTCCCACGCGCAAATACCAAGCACATCGAGAAAGTAAGTAATTCTTTAGGTCGCGGACATAAGGAATACCCAATTTCATTGAAAAAGTTTATTGTAGCAGATATAGCACCTGTTGTACTATTTACCCCCCCCCCAATCACCACAAAAAATGTATCTGTCATGCCGTGCCATCAACATTCGTATCCCTGCATTGAAGAAGTCTGCTGGGACATGTATCTGTGCATCTGTTGGAACATGCATTGGCAGCAGATAGCGTATGCGTCTGCAGTCGAAGTCAATATCTACTTGGCTGTGCGGGACACGACGGGTCCTAGGCATAGATGTCACAGATTTGACCGTTATGTCCAAACTTTCCTCAGGGCGAAAAGTCAATTCTGGTCTCATGGCAAAATGCTATTTTGCCTGAGAAAAATCCCAGGATCTCGGCCGAAACGGCATATGTGCCTAGGACGCGGCAACTCTTGGACAGCATAGTGCATTCATTGACTGCTGTTTGGTTTCTGGGGTACAGTGTGCATCTAAAACCTACCTCTGTGAATCCGATCCAGAAACTCGTCTCCATCATTATAGATCACGTACAGAAATGTAAATGCTGATGACTCGTAATGCGCTTGTGCTGTGTTTAGGTGTCAGTGGCTTCGGCACCCACCTCGCACACTTTCTTAAACAAGAGATGTGTGTGACAATTTTGTGCAATAAGAAGCGGGAAATGTCTATTGAGTTATTGAGGCAACCGGTAAAGGTGGCTCAGGGCACGAACTGATGTCACTGCAGTGCGCTGACTGGGAGGTCCGCGAGTCCTGACGGTGGCAGATTTTCGACGCTAGCAAGATAGATAAGTCGAGTTCTGTCGCTGTCTGGAGGAGAATTCTAGCGGCCGGCTGCACTGATCGGTTTCTGCGATTAACACCAGGCGAATGCCGGAAAAGTTTCCTAACAAACTTACACACGTTTACACTCACATGCACTACACTACCACACATGCCGGGAGCGTAGATCTTTTCCCGGCAGGGGCGGTACCTCGCTGGTGGAGATACCTGGATGGAGAAAATCCCCGCCAGCCGACTACTATTGACGCCGCATCTTACCAGTCGGCGGGGGAAAATCAAGCACTACTCTTTCGGGAATAATGAGATCCTTAGTAGTTGACGCGTCCGGAATCTCTAATAAATCAATCAATCATTCGTCAATCAATTCCAGGCGAATTCTGAGTAGTGCCCTCACAAACGGGTCACGGACCGCGTACGATCTTTCCTTGCCATTCCACGTCCTAATCTACACGTTACGTACTTACGCTTTCAATCAGTACGCTGCCCCACATGCTGGGAGACTGGTCGGGAACTTAGCGTTTGTTCAGGCTGGGACGGAGTGCCGCTGATTGGAGATACCTGGATGGGAAAACTCTGTTAGCCGTCGGTAGGTCAGCGCCGGATATCACCATTCAGCGCGGAAACTGGATGCCACTTCCCGCTATCAAACATGCACTATACTTATGGGACTAACGACCTTAGCCGTTGACGCGGCGGAAATCTCCCTTCAACCAACCAAGTAGTGCTACCTGGCCCATACTATTGCCAGGTCACGCACGCGCTCTATCCTTTCAATTCTCATGTCCTGCTTTTAGCCCGAAGATAGTCTTTCTTTCTAGATGCGTTACGTAGTACAAAAGCATTTCAACTTAATCAAATACCCCACATCACACCTATTCTATTTATCAAAAATATAACCCCTCAAATAGTCGTTGACGTCTAGCTGGGACTTTTGAAATCGCGCTTGAGCCCGCATCAATAAATTACAAATTTTACTGATAGAGTGCAGTATTTCGAGGGCATTAAAGAGAAGCTTCGCTTTCCGTCCAATCACATATTTCGAACTTCGAGACATCGAAAAGGCAGAAGTTAGAGAAATTTGGCTCGAGCTAGACGACATCCATTTTATTTCTGTACGTCATGGTGATCGGTTCACTACCCAAATGCTTGTAAGCAAGAGGAACATTACGCAAGATTGATATTTGCCTCCATAAAAATATTTAGAGGTAAATAATTATTTAAATAAAATATATCATGATATAACATAACCTGCAAATATTTCTTAGATCAGAATAACATACATTCGAATTAAAGTCTGCCGTGCTCGCACTTTTAAAAGTATCGTGTACGGTGCGGCGAGCTTTATAATAAATTGTAACGAAACTAACATTAATTATGTTTCTATTCACCTTTAATTTTTTTCTTTACGTCCTGTCATCTCATCTCATTTCAACTTCATGTTCTTAGTCTTGGAGGATAACCCACTACCGAGGATCGCACTTCTGGCAACTGGGTCGTGTTCTGATGGACTTTTAAGGAGAAGCCACCGCCTGCAGCGAGAGGAAGACGTAGTTTCTGCATAAAAATCTTCGGGGAAGAAAATTGTCAGCGCCCGCATTCGAGAAATCGACACACGAAAACTGAGAGGAGAACAGTGAGTCCCAATCCAACTATATTTGATTCTGTGGGGGGTTACGTATCAAATAAACTAGAACGTCAAATTGCAGTCAAACCTCGTTATAATGCCAACGTTGGTTTGCAGCTCCTATTAGCACTATAAAGATGTTGGCGTTAATAACGAGGTTTCATGGAAGACACCCGTTTTTCCATCCACGTAGCCTACGTTTTTGTCTGTTTTATCAGTTTACCACACAATAACAAAAATGATTTGAAACGTTATGCTCAATAGAAGAAGTATTTTCTTCTCTATGAGCATTCATGCTTCTCCTTTACCGTCGAACTGTTTCGCTTGCTCATCGTGTACACGCTGCCAGGGCGTTCAAATGACTGCGTCCTTGCGTTGCCGAGCGCTGGCTTGTCAAGGTAATGCAGCGGCGGGCCACTCGCAGAGTTCGCAGCCGGGGGAGGTCCTGGGAAAGCGAGCGAGGGCGGAAGGTCGTTCTTCCGAGAAGACTACTAACTTTGTCTATACGCTCTGTATCTCTGTATTCCTTCGCGAATGATGGTAGGTGAGGTTAGAGTTTTATTGAGATACCTACCGCATATTAATAAGAAGACAGTGGTTGCTCATTGCTGTTAATGGGCTATAACTGAGGGTGGCGCTATACGAAGGATTCACTGTATATAAAACCAAGCGAAATCTCTTTCAGGTTTGCGACCACGAGTCGGGAGGGGAAGGGGGCATCCGCTCTAGGTCAGCTTTGCGCAGAGAGTGGGGAAGCGGCGCTGGTCAGGGTAATGGATCATGAACCTGAGAATTAAAATTTACTAACAAGTAAACCTTTTAACTAGTGAACCCCACACATGAGCGAGCCAAGATCTGTAAGCGAATAACAAATTATTATGTTCACTGCCAAGTCTTCAATGTTTAATTTTCTGGACGAAATTATGAAAATGGCATGTTTCTGCTCCAACAGTACACATTTCTAATAATGGTGTGAATTCGTGAAGTCACCCCTAAAAAGGAAACCAAAATATTATTACATTGATTTGGGGACCTGGCTCTCTTTTATTCTTTGTTCAGTCATTACTTAATAAAATATACATACATATTTTTAACAATGCTGCCAATATGATCAGCAATTATTTATTTATAAATAAGATTCCGAAATGCTACTCGTCGAATTCTGCCTTTAACCTTTCATACAACAGCTTTCTATTGTACAAAACATAACATGACATATAAATTTACTCTTTGAATATACCAATATAGCATTGAAAGACAACAAATACGAATTACATTAACTCATTCACACATGTTTAATCTACATTTCATTCACGCGAGTGCACTTCTTTTGGAAATAATATTGATTCTAATGGCTATTTACTAAATACTACTTAATTACAAGTCCTGGCCTTGTTACAAAATCGTTTGGCAAAATTGCGTCACCGCTATGGTTGCTGGACCCCATAATGGCGCCGTGTCCGACTGCTGCAAATCTCTGCGTCCTCTCGACGCGCTTAGTAATGGTGCCGTCCTTTTCTTTAAATTCCCTATTGATCTACTCGCAAATTAATATACTCAAAACAAATTTCTACATGAAAATCAAAGATTTGACCATCCGAACCGCCACGATGTTATCACTCAGATCGCCAACTCGTCTCTCTTGTTACTCCGTTGTTCTTCACCGCGCAGTTTGAGAACAAAAGACAGCTTTTCTCTTCTGTCCAACTCGCTGTACATTTTTACATTCCAATTTTGAGATGTCTTTAGATTTCTTTAGTTTCTTCATTGCAATAATTTCTAACTAAAATCCAAATAATACATTTAATTACCTTTCCATTTTCCAAATTCCTAATATTGTAATCTTCTAAACGTTTGTGTAATCACCATTTGCTTATATAATATTCAATTGTCTTTGCCAAAAATATGAAAATTCATTTTATAAAATTATTTCGTTAATGTATATTAACCTATGAGTGACTATATATCTTTTCAAGATGTTTTTTTGTTTATTTATTTACTCTTCACAGGCCTGCTAACTTCCTTGTATTTTTAGAAAAAGCCCTTTACACTTCCACCCTTGCACCTTCGACTGTTTGTCTTTTTATTAAATATGTTAGTTTTAGTTATTTTGGTGCATTTTTAAAAATCATTGGGACGCGTTCGAATGGACCATCACAATAACCAGATCGCCAGGAAAATCTGACCTCGTATTGTTAAAGTGACCATATTTTGAAATGATAAAAACGGGAAATTTTAGTTTTTGTCACAACGATAAAAGTAACAAAAAAGGACGTAAAACACTATTTTATTACAAAAATTGAGGTTTGAAAATTAAGATTAAATAAATGAATAAATACGTATACGTTTCATGAAGTAGCGTATAGTAGTATTCAATTCACGCGAACCAAAGAATCCTTCATATTGGTGATACATTAGAAATAAAAAAATACACATTTGTTTAATTTGCACTATACGAATTAAGTCAATATTTCTCAATTACGATTGCATACCAAGTCTCACAGAAACTCTCAGAAGCAGAAGGATCGGATTATTGAATTTCTTCATAATGATATCGTTAGCGATAGAACATAGACAAGTGACACCGTAGCTGCATTTCCTCTTCCTAGACACCGCAAACGACTGTCTAAACACCTGCACGTCAGAACAATGTCTTGTTGCACTTAACTTTCATTAACAAATGCGAAAAAATCGGAATATTGTATGATAAATATAATATTGTTGACGGCATTATATCTTGACAAGTCATTGTCACAAAAAGGCACATTTTAGCGTCCTGTTTTTCTGCCAAAAATACGGAGCAGAGCCTAAAATACGGGAGTGTCCCGTCTAGTACGGTCGACGGGTCACCGTCACTAGGACGTCGGGTCACCGTGTATTGCATGTTATTTTTATTAAAAGCAAAGTGTCATTGAACTAGTGTAAACTAGAGCCATTACGTATTCTCTCAAATTTAGAGTTAATAGGGTGTAGATGAATGTTAATTTCTTTGCTTACAAGTGAGTCAGGAAGCATACTAAAGACTGGCAAAATATTACGTATTAAAATAATTGATTTCGTATACAACTGTGTTCACGTAAAACATACTAAAGAGCATTCTTTACCAAAATGTGGCAAGATAATTTCTTTACAATTTCCATTCGAAAAGCTTAACCAAGGTCCTTGTCACTTTCAATAAACGTATATTGTTTTTTGAATTAATGAACTTACATATTTGAATGGATGGCACGTGTTGAGCACCAATAGTATTTGTGTCATCGCGGAGCTAAAATATGAAAGAAATGTATACTATACGCGCAAGTTTTCTTGATATTCCCCAGAGGGGGGTGCTGGGAGAGGTCTCTGGCTACGGCACGGCTTAAAAGGTCGTACCAACTATGGGCATGAACTCAACTCGCCAAAGCGTGCCACGAGAAATGCTACGATTGTTTTGAAAGTACGCGGTGGTTGTTGCCAGCATTGTAAATTGGTACGTACCGTTCCGAGTCGAACCTAAGTATCTGAACGTGCCGTGCTATTGAGCACTGGTTGAGGACTAGGGTGCTCGTGTATCAAGAAAACTTGCACGAGTAATAGGTAATACTATATTTGAGCTGTTTCCCTTATCAAATATTGCGTGTGCAATGTGTGTGCAGGCGTGTGCAGGGCGGTGGGGAGGGGCACGATAGAAGGGGCTTGGAGGGGAAGTGGAATGGAGGGGGGTGAGGCACGGGCGTCTCCCTCTGCGTCTCCGTTATGGCTGTAATCAGATGTTAGGGTCGGTTGTGCGCCGTTATTGGCAATGTCGCAATGGCGGCGGCGGCGGCGGCGGCGGCGCTCGCGGCATGGCACTGGGGCGTCTGCGCCGACAGCGGCTGCGGGGGGGGGAGGGGGCGGATGCTGGGGAAGGGAAGCTGTTGGATTACGCATACGTGACGGCGAATTTGTTTTCCTCTCGCGGGAATTAATTAAATGTAAGCTTCAAAGGCAGTTGTTGCTGGTAGAGAGGAAAGTCATTCGTTAATCCGAAGTACGTAGTATGTGATTTGAAAATTGAATCTTTCTATGAAATGTTTTTTACCCTTGGAACTAAGTACTTGCAGGTTTCTGCTGCTTACGGTTAGAAGGATGTTAGGAATCCTCACCATCAGCCTTTTCCAGTCACTACTCACTTTCATGTCCCTCTACACAATTAACGTGGCGGTGTCTAAATGATCTCGTAATGCCTTTGGAAGTGAGGTGAAGATGATGAGGCAAGTGTCATGCTCCAACCGGATATATTTTTACCCATATTTACTGTTAATAAAGCCATCAGATAGGGGTACTCATTTGCAATGAATTTAGGAGTATCAAAATTAAAATAAACTAAGAACACAAATTTACCATTGGCTACTTACAAAGAATAAATTTGAAGTCCAACTTAAGAATCACATGATAATGTTCAGATATAGTAGTAACTAGCATGAGGGGAAAGTAATAAATATAAAATATCGTATCGTTTTATAGCAGAACGTAATAATGTGTTCTTAATAGTCAGTATATGTTTATAAGTAGGCAAAAACAATGATAAATGGTAATTCTTTTTTAAGAGACAAAAGTTAACTTTTTTGGTGAATATTAAGAAGATTGTCTTCGCTGTCATAAAGTATTCCGATATCATCAGGCAGTCACATCTCATCTTACAAAAGCTGATCATAAAACGCCTCTAATCAGATAGAAAGGAAGCAATTACCCGAGAATGGAAGATTGAAGGTAAAAACCATCGGGGGCGTGGCAATCTTGCATAACGTAGAGACATGCTCAAGTTTGAAATGTAGAACTGGGTTTAGCAATACAAGGTAAATTAATGCTTCTTTTTATCGTAATCATAATCATCTTTTAAGCACCTGCTTACTCCACAGCAATTTAAAGTTCTTTCTGAAAATTTTCTTCTCATCCAAGAATTTCCGGTAAACACACCGGTCTCATGAACGATGTTATTAATTATATCTGTGCGTTAGCGTGGAAGAGCGTAAAAAATAGCGCAATATCTTTAGATTTTCCTCCAAAGCCGGGATTTACACGCGGGACGGCCAAATTAAGTTGTGTCAGATAAACGAGATAAGGGCCTTATTATGTTATCGGCCTGACTTATTACGGCAAAGGGTAATTGCGGACCGCAAGGCAAAGACATTTTCAGGTCGTTTGCATATTACGGCCGTAAATAGCGCGTAAGTCGACGCGGGAGCTGACTACAGACGTCAGCGCGTGCGGCTTACGAGCCTGGGACACGCGCGCGGAGGGGGAGGAGGGGAGGGACTAGAAAGGGGTGGGGAAGGCAAGTGGGAACCAGAGACCGGAAGAGGCGGCTCAGGGCATCAACTGCCATCACTTCAATGCCTCTGGCCGGGAGGTCCCTGGCTCGAGTCCCGACGGTGGCAGGATTTTCGACACCAACTAGATAGCTTGGGTGAATTCCAGAATTCCAGTGGACTCTGATCGGTAGTTTTCCGTGGTTTCTCCTATCAACACTAGGCGAATGCTGGAGCAGTATATTAACAAACGTGCCACGGACGTACACACACACACACACACACGCACTCCACTACCGCTCGTAGCAGGGGCCCAGTCCGGAGCTTAGAGCTGGTTCCATCTGGGGAGGTGTCACACTGGTGGGAGATACGTGGCTGAGGGAAACCCCGCTAGCCGACGTGTAGGTGGCGACATATTTCAATATCCAGCTGGGGAAGAGCACCGCCACATCCTGAGGAAAACATGCACTACACGTACATTATTTAGCAGTTGACGTGCCCGCATCGGTCATTCAATCAGCTGACAGTGTCAAGTTACTTTAGTCACAAGGGAAATCTGTTCTTTTAGAGATAACTGTTCTGTTTAAGAGAAATTGCGTCATATGATTATTTTCTGGGTGCTAAGCTTAGATCGTATTAATGCTGTAGTGATTTCCAGGCATTTCGTCTTGATCGCTCCATTTTTCGTGCACCAAGGGAGGAAGGAGAGGAGTTATACATCCCATGATTTGTGATGGGGACGAAACGTCTGCAGATTATTCAGAGATTTTATCAGACGTATGGCGAGCGTTCAGAAACCTTAATTTGAGTGAGTAAAGCGCTTTAAATTGGTCTTGACTATCTCTACGACTAAGAGCGTTCGGCTAGGACACTGCAAAATCTAAATCGAGACGGTTAATCTAATGATTGCTGATAATTGTCACCTCATATTTCCCTTGTGATACTTCACTCCTAAAGTTTATACCCGATTTTTATTGTCTATTCGTATATTTTATGTCGGGTAAAAATATTTCAATTGCATACAATTGCCTTTTGCAATAAACAAAGTTAAATGGCTTGTTAGATTCCAAATATTTCGAAGGGTATTCACCTTGAAAATTTATATTATTCAACAACAAAGCCTGTTGGAGTAAAGCAAATTTTTGTTGCTGTTAATCCATCTGACATGAGCGTAAACATTTGCCAAAAGCACACAAACATGTTGCTGACGTTGCATGTCGCAGCAGTAGTGCAATAAAACCACGAATTTACAATGCACAATTCTTTGTTCGTTCAAGGATAAAAATTCATCGAACCCTTAGCACTTTTATTTCCTTTATTACTCGCTAGTCGCGTATCACATCAGGAAGCTGTATGTTACCTCTATCTAACGTAATTAACTTCGTTCTTTTTTATGTGCCGCAATGTGTTTGAGTGCGATAAATTATGGGAAGATAATGAAATGAAATTCATCACGGAGTTGCAAAAAGCGAGCGGAATAGAGTGGTCAGCGGGTGCGATGGCAATATTCCCCTTCCTTATCAGCCACGCGTTGGGAAACATGTGCTGTGGGAACGAGCCCTCCCTCGCCCCATGCCAAATGTGAAGCTGCGGCTCGCGCGTTGCACAACGCACGAATCTCTCCAACTCCTCGCTTTTCTGCTCCCGTAACATTTGACTAGGGCATAAGACAATTGTTACCGTTGTGGATCAGACCATAAAGATAAGAGAACGGGAGGCAAAACTTTATGGCAACACGTATTGCTGCTGCTTTCGTTCATGGTGGTGATGATGATGATAGTGATTATGTTTGACATACTCATTTCTGGGCATAGGCTAGGAAGCAGGCTTCACCTTCCTACTCTCCGTTTCTTGGATAGGTGATTGATGTGATGTTGCCTTCCACTAAATTTAGAGATGATAGGGTGATCATGAAGGGTAAATGCTGTTTGTGGATTATGAATAGGGTAATGATCCAAACGGGATGTATGAAAAAAACACATATTCGTGCAAAGTTAACTTTCTGTTCTCGTTGGTTAATGATTTTCGGAATCTGTTCTTTTCTTCGTACATGCAATTCAATTCAATGATGCTTTATTTACGTAGTAAGACTCAGGCCATCGGGCCTGCTCTTCCATCTGTCCACGCTAATTTCATGCTACACTTATTTCACCTTCTGGCGGAGAAAGAAGGTATTACTCGGGCGATGAAACAGGCGATTTGAATTTACCTCAGAGGTTTCTTTTAGGCTTGAGGATCTTTTTTATGCACTAAATCTCCAACATGAGAGCGCTGGATTTACTTCCTCTCGAAAGGAAGGCGTCCAAAGGACTTTTCGCCCTTAAAAATCCACGTCTTCAATCGAGATTGAACCCGCAAATTTAGGTGTAACAGTCGAAAACGCTAACCGTTGTACTACCTGAGCCGCGTCTATGACTGCCGAGGACATATCGGGTCACGCGAAATATTTAAAGCTCAGTTCTGGGAAGCCTAGACTTGTAGAGGAGATGCCGTCACCATTTATGCAACGTGGTACGCAGGAATATAGCTGTTCTCTCGCTCCTTTAGACAAGAAATAATTTTGTATGTTTTCGTATCACTAATTATTACCGGATAAAGTGCAAGAATATTCATGATTCTAGTTAACATTTATATTCAATTTTCTGGCCATTTCGCTTGACAGAGCTCCAGTGCAATCTCTTTCAGCTTGTTCCACATAGCGAACGTCCATCCATTCACAAGAAAAAAGTGATTTTAGTGCGGAGGCGCCAGGCCTTTTCAGGGCCACAACGCACTGCATCCAGCTCATTGGGCAGGACGGGGGGAAGGTGGCATCTAGTAATTTGGCTCGCAATGCTGCCATCAAAGGACGTGGAGTGGCGAAACAGCCGCTGCAAAGACGCATTTCGATTGCCCACTGCTAATTTAACACGGGAAGAACAGGGGGATGTCATCACTAGCCAGGGATGCCAAATTGGGCGGCAAAAAAGCGTCAACTTGCGGGGAGAAAATGCATTTTACAGGATTCCGCCGAACGATCGGAATCCATAGTGTCTTCGGAGTATTTTGCGCGATGCCATGCTTTTACTTAAAACATCAATAGCACCCACCTTTTCCTAAAAGCTGTTCAAATGTTGATGGATTCTGAAATACATGCCCCACTCACAAGAGTTTTGGTTTTGAACATTTGCAAATGTGCAGCTACTATGAACATATGTCAGAACTCACTTTTTTATTTTTAATTAAACAGGCATGCAATCATACCCACCTTTTTCTAAATATTGAGCAAGTATTGATGGCTTATGATAGGTGCGCACAAGAGTATTTAGTTCAAACATCTTATTAATATGCAGTTATTGTGAAATTACCAGCTCCAGTGTCAGAGTCTGCTTTTTTTCACCGCTCATCTTTTTTTTACCACTGTGGCATTTGGTGGAATTGGTCGAAACTTTTTCACTCAGAGGGCGAATTTTCCCAGAACGGATCTGGCAATCTTGTCGCTAGCTAGTTAGCAACTTTTAAAATTATAGTTTTTACAAGAAATATTGACAGTATTGATATGCGCGTATTCGATTGATATTAAAAATTCTTATCTTAATGTTATTTTTGCGCGGTCGATCGGTCAGATGAATGAGATGTTCTCCCGTCGATGGCGCATCAACCAAATTTCTCAGAATACAATCCTTGTCAGTACTTCTAAGTTGTAGTTCTCAGATATCGTATCTTTAATTTTATGAAAATAGGCTTCATGTTTTGGCCATCAGAATCGTCTCAGCCAAACCCTGCACTGCGTAGCATACCGCAGAATAGAGGATGCTGTGCAGATAAAGCTTTCTAACATATATACATATATGTGTGTTTGGACCTGAAACACCCAGAAGTCAGTTTATGAAGCAAAATCGGTTAAAATTAAGATGATGTATCTGAGAGATCACCGCGTGTACTTGAACAACTTTTACTGCGAGAGCGCCGCAGTCGACTCCAGACCCCGGTGTCTGAATTAGATATTTGATTGTTACTTTCAGGAGGTGATAAAAATAGTTGTCCTAGCGTTGAAGAAGGGTAGTGCATTTTAGTGTGAGTGCGCACACGGGGAGACGATGGCAAGGGATTGGGCACGCGTGCTTTGTGCGTGTTGTTAGGGTGCTGCTCCGAGAAGTGCAGCTGGACTCTAGAATTCTTCTCCAGACACCATCGGATTTCTACGTAGCTATCCAGCTGGAGTAGAAAGTCCGGTCACCGTCGGGACTCGAACCTTGGGACCTCCCTGTCAGTGTCGCTTCAGTCGGCGTCAACGCTGACTAAACTCAGTCGTAATGTGTGTTATACTTATTCCGTATATGTCACATATAGATTTTACTGTTTTCCCTGCCAGCATTAAATAAAAACATCTAGCGGTGCTTATGTCCAGCATATTGTTTATTTCGCAACTGTTCGGACTGGCAGTTTATACTGACACTGGCATTTGCAATTCAAACGCCCATCAAAAAGGTTGTTATTAATAAAAAGGTAATTTAAGGGTTATTAATTATACAGATTACAAAACGAGTAATTTACAAACTGACAATTCTAACGGGAATCAAAATTGTCGGCCGTACAAAAGCTTCCACCATTTTGTAGGTCGAATTTTTATACAATGGAAAATGAAGAATAAAACAAAAACTAATTGGAAAGGTCGGAAATGATTCCGCATGTCCTAGGATTTCTGATTTTCTTGGGACCAAAAAGAAAAGTCGAGAATACCGGCCTTGAAGATCACCAGCACCAACCCTGGAATTTGTGGCTTTCTTGACAATTGATCCGCTTTAGCACGTTTCTATGCAAAAATCGCATTGCGTTTCTACACACGAGTAATTTATCAAAGAAATATATGATCAACGTAAACAAATGTTTATTGTATACTAGTACCTTAAGAGAAATCAGATTTAACTAGCATCACGAACCATTATCAAAATCTGCGTTGAAAAAAATCCAAGCGTAAACGTGCTACTTTTATTGCCAGTCTGTGTCGTAATTTGCCGTGGCCAACGGTTTCGGAAATAGTAGACCAGCGAGAAGCGGGACGCGTATTTGAATTTATATTTATACTGACGAGAGAAATATATAATACATATTTATAAACAAATACCCAACTGAAAGGAACGGATTAAATTAAAATCACGAGAGATTAACAAAATCTGCCCACAAAAAAAAAAAAAAAATCGGAGTAAGCATCCAGTGCGTTCCTTTCATTGGCAGTGAGCCTTGTCTTCATTTGTTCTGGTCAACGAACTTGTTGGGAAACAATGACCGCCCGAGCGGCGCGCGGGCTCCGCGCCGTGCGCACTCTCTGTGAGTAATGAGGGGAAAGCGCTGCCCCGCGGATGCGCTAACGTGCTTCATGTTCCGCATAAATGTTCTAATATACTTCATTGTGCCATTTGAGATTTAATTTTCTCCTCCGACGATCGCCAATAGACGTGATTTAATTATATGCTTCATGCAAACGGCGACGCCGGCTACTACTGCTCGCTCGCGACCGATCGAACTAGCACTATTGGCTTTGGTATGGTAGAGCGCGGTTCACTTGCAAGTACAAATGAATCAGAATAATTGAATTTTGTTGTTGGTAAACTGCGAGTATCGTGTTATAACTAGGTTTGTCAATATAGTTTAGATTGATGCGACTTTTTGCGTATTTTACTGCTAGAAATGGATGAAACTCTCGGAAACAGAAACGTTTTTATTGACATTTAATTTTATCTTTATATTTATGATGGATCGTAATAGCTATTTGCAATAAATGTTTTTATTGGGAGAAATGTAAGTTGTAGATTTAATAAATGTCACTTGAATATTCATTACATGTAGTTATTTTGAAAATAGTTTTCAAATTTACATGACAAACTTAAAAGAGGCCGCTAACCCATTGTTGTTATAACGGAGAGAAAATGGACGAAACTCTCAGCAGCTGTTCTTAAAATTAAGTCAATGGATGGAATCATTAACAGTGTTATTTGTGGAGTGAAAGTTTAATGCTGCCATAGTCAACATGTAAAACTAGACAAAAGTGGATTACAGAGTAGGGTTAAGAATTGCAAATAATGAAAAGTAGATCATAAACTCTACATACATAAAATAATAACTTTGCTTAACTCAATAATAATCAACGCGTAAAATTTCTAATGTTCTAAGTATAAACAACACTAACGTTGATAAAAATCATTATCGATAAATCGCTCCTGACATAAAATACTAGCCAGTAACTAATAAATTACAACATCGGGGAGATTTCTAGTTCGAAATCAGCAAACAAATTTTTTGAATATAACAAGTGCTTTCATATCAACATGGAAGTGTTTAATTGCAGCCTTGTATTTTGCGGTTTAGTGAACCAGAAGGTAAATTCCATTAGCACCGGGAATAGAATGAATTGGTGGATTATGGCTGATAAGGAAAGGAGTTGGAAGTTTTCATCCAAAGTTGAAAGTGAATAAATTACAATTAATCTTGGCATTTCTGAGAGATAAGGGAATGTGACATCGAAAGAGGAGACCAATAATTTGCCATTTTATATAATATGAAATGATATAATGTTAACCTCTATGATGGCTCATGGGCAGCCTACTAGCTTTCGTGGTGTGGTCCTTGGTTCGAATCCCTGGCGAGGCAAAACATAGTTGTAGCTTTCCTTTAAAATAGTCTCAGTTTCTGCTTCTGTGTGGCAAATAAATTCTCAGTCAGGCGAAGTTTACTAGCTACTGTGAAGGGAATTGATCATGTTCGGCACATTTCTAAGTATCCCCAAGCGTAAGAATTAAATTATGCGCAGGCATGGAAGAACTGACCAGAAACGTCGGACAATCAACCCCAAATTCCAAATAATAAATTGATATTTCATACTTTTCAGGTCTTTGGAATTGAACCAGTTTAGCATTTTTCTGGGATATAACAAATAAGGATCATTTTGATATTTTCCTGACTTTGGATTTGACATCTGTATTGGATTTCAAGAGTATAAATTTGTCGTAAAAGCAAATTATTATTTTACTCCTTCAATTCTCAGGAGGTCAATTTGCCTTTTTGCAAAGCTCATTTTATTTCTTCGTGGCTTCGGTTCGGACGTCCTCTTTCTCGTATTTCTTGAAGCTGCCGCTAACTAGCTTTCTTTGGCAATCTATTTCTGATTCGGTTTTCATGCCAGCAATACATCAACTTTATTGAAGTCAAGCTTCCTTGAGACTCCTTTTGAACTGAATCTATGTATTTCTTCGTTCGAAATAACGCACTAGACAAATAAAATTGTTCATTTCCAGCAGTCACTGGGTACAGAAGTACATCAATAGCATACATTGGAACTGCCATACAAACTAATGATATTGAAACGAATACCGAATATTGAAACTGTAAAAATACCCTTTATACAAGGTGGTTCAAATATGACCGGGACTGATTTTTTTTCAAATACCCCGACATACGCATTAACTGCGCCGCCTGGAGAGAATCTAGCCACAACCCCCCACCTCCCTCCTTTGCAGGTTAGAACCTGTTCAGTCGCGTCTGGGTCTTGCTAGAACGATGAGTGAACAAAAGGTGCCGCGGTGCGTGGAACAACGCATTATCATCAAATTTCTCGTTGGAGAAAACGTTCAACCGTCGGAAATTTTGCAGAGACTCAAAAAACAGTACAGGGAAGAGTGCCTCTCACGGACCCGTGTGTTTGAATGGTGTAAGTGTTTCAGAGAGGGACGAGAGCGCGTTGAGAATGAACCTCATAATCGTCGGCCGCGAACATCCATAACCCCAACTGGATGGGTGGGACTGGATGGGGACTGGATGGGTGTTATCCATGTAGACTTTCTTACAGAAGCTAACACCATCAATGCAGCTTATTATTCAGCACTTTTGGAAACAGAAATCAAAGAAAAGATCCGATCCAAACGGAAGAGAGGTGGGAAACGGGTAGCATTCCTTCAAGACAATGCACGGCCTCATACTGCTAAAACAACCATGGCAACCATCAGCAAATTGAAGTGGGACCTTCTACCACATCCGCCGTACAGTCCAGATTTGGCCCCAAGTGATTTTTACCTTTTTGGACAGCTTAAATCACATTTGCAAGGCATGCGATTTGCGGATAATGACGCAGTCATCCACAGTGTTCGGGAGTGGATATGCCGACAACCAAAAGACTTTTATGAAAAGGGCATTAGGATGCTCCCAGGACGTTGGAAAAAATGTATAGAATCTGGAGGGGAGTACTTTGAAGAATGACATGTACAAATAAATTTTTGCTAATAAAGTATTTCGTAAAAAAAATCAGTCCCGGTCATATTTGAACCACCTTGTAATTACCATAAAAATGAAAATATTTAAACTTCCGGTCAAAATCAAACTATGAATACAAATGAAACCCTTACAATACCGTCACATGAGTAAATAGGATTTCTTGCGTCAAATCTGATCGCTGTCCTCAATACTCGTGCACGATATCTAATTTCAAATACGAATACTTCGGTATCATTAACTGCATTGTCATTGCCGCGACCAAATGAAATCGTGGATATTCTATGTAGCGCCTTAGTGTCTCCGCTGGGGCCATTCCGTGTAGACTGCGGACCTTCCATGCCGGTCTGTGGGAGCCAGCAGAGTTAGCCGCTCGCTGCAGCGTTGTCTGTTGGAGAGTTCGACAGTACGGCGTTTTGTAACAGCGCGGGATCTCGCTATTAAAGAGGTGGAAGATCACCACCATGTCCCGTGCTCTATACTCTCGTAAGTCATAACTTTCCCAGTCGACGCGCCCAGAATTACTAATTAATAAATCAATAAATCATTGACGGCCCGCGCACTAATCAACCAAGCCTTCCATCTTTGGGCCCGACCAAGCTGCTCCGCTCTTAGCGCTCCTGCTGTGCCAAAGTCCCTCGCCCACGCTCTCACCTTCCGCGCCGCGGCAAACAGGCGGCATTACGTCTTAATCCCGCCTTTCAGCGCTTTCCCGTCGGGTCGCGTCGCAGACGCCGAGCCGTGCCCCGCGCACAGCCCTCGGCGAAAAACGGCTCCGGGCGGCGCCTCCGGCAGATTTATTCAGTTGCCGGAAGAGCGCGCGCGATCCGTCTCGGCTGCGCGCCCCGATAACGCAGCCAACTTCCTCTTGACGCCTCCCCACCCCCACGCCGCCCTCGCTTCGGGACTCATCTACGCCCCGCGACCCGCGCCTTCTCTTTGCCCTCCTTCGCGCTCCACTAGGCCCACCCTCCGTGCACGCGGCGTCCTCTACTCTGACGGGCTGAGGTGGCATCTTGCATGTCACTGAAATGCTATAACCGAGAGGTTCCTGGGTTCCTATTCCTGGGTTACAGCATTTTCGACACTTGCTAGATGGGTAGGTCGACTTAAGCTAGTCTGGAGGAGGATTCTGGCGGTCGGCTGCTCTTATAGGTAGTTTTCCGTGTTTTCTCCGATCATCGTTTCAAAGTGTAGGTCATCGCCGGATCTCACCATGCAGCGGCGAGGAACATTGCCACCTCCCTCGATAAAACATTTTATATACTATCAGGAATAATGGCCTTAAAAGTTTAGCAGTCAATCAATCAATTCGTCTCCTTCCCGACCCTCCCTCTTCGTTTCGTGATCGCTCCTCCTAGCCCGCTTTGCTTCTCTCTCAATTCGCTCCCACCTCGCTACAGACCATCCTGCTCCACTCCCTCACCCCTTCACCTTCTTTATGATTCACTGCCCCTTTACTCCACACTGCTCCTCTCACGTGTCCCACTCTCAGACCTGCCTCGTCCCCCGAGCAACCTCCCACCGCCACTCGCGATAACGCCGCGAACTTCCTCTCTCGAAGCGCCCCCCCTTCGGAGGAAGCAGCTCCGCTGCGTTCCCGTCCTCGGCCACGCGGCCTCGCAGGCCGAGGCCCGGCCGAGTTCATTGTTTCGCTTATATTTCAAAGACTTTCCGACGACTTGTAATCCGCGTGGCGCGAGGAGCGGCTAAGAAGATTTGCCGCTCAGCCGAAGTTCCCGGCGAAAGGTGCGGGAGGCGCGGCGGCTGCCCGCGAAGGAGCTGCGGGAGCGTCGGCGCGTGGGAGGAGGAGGAGGAGGAGGAGGAGGAGGAGGAGGATAACGGCGTGAGGATCAGTGATTGATTGGGTGATTGATTGATGTTTTCGAATACGTTAACTGTTCAAAGATTTGCTCCGTTTGCGTAGGACGGCACGAGGAAGATTGATTGATGTTTCCGTACACGGCTAAGGTGATTAGATCCGTTTGTGTAGGATGGCATTAGGTTGATTGATTGATTGTTTGCGGACACTTGAAGTTCTATGATGGTTAGCTATGTTTGTATAGGACGAGATACAGATGATTGAATTGATTGATGTTTCTGGACCCGTCAACTGTTATGCTAACTGCGTTTGTGTAGTTATTTTTTATATCTCGGGAGTGGGCTGTGATTTCTTCCACGTTGGATGGTGGGATCCGGTGCCGACCAATACATCAGCATGCGAGGAATGCGAAATCCTTGAGATGACTTTGAGATTTACTAGGGTGTCTGCGTGAATGCTTTTCATCATAATCTTTGTTCTGACAGTATGTGCACATTGACTTCGTTGCTACCAGTTCATTTTGTTTTAGGTTGTTATTTAATATCTGATCTTTTTCCTCTGAAACGCACATCTGATTTGTCCAGTGTTGTGATGAAGGCTGTATTCTGTTTTCTGCGGAAAAATATACTAGAGCTTTCTGTTTCTGAGGTTGGTGTTCGGATTACGGGGTATATGTATTGAATTTGGGGTGAGTCAACCAGGTTCGCGGTAGGTTTTCTGGAATTGCATTGACCATCACTCTACTGTTGCTCCATCTTGCGTAATTTTCTCAGTGTTCCTCCTCCAGATGCGCGGTGAGATCCGGCTTCGACCTACACATCGGCCTTATACTCGCCTTTCAAATTAAACAAAATCTATTAAAAGTCAATTCGGAGTATTTCAAGGTCGAAGAGAAAGTATAGTCTTCTACGCGCACATAATGGGTTTTATTCGCTCGTTGAAGAATATACTATTCTTGTGAAGTACGCTTTGCCAGGTTAGGTATGTCATCCAAGCATGGTGTGTACACACACATGAATATGATGCCAACAAACTATACAATCATTTACTTTTGTAGACAGCAGTAGGTAGAGAAGTTCAATTAATCAAACTGAGTTTTTTAATTAACTCAAATGTGGTGAGTGACCAAGGTTAAAATTATTATTTTCTAGTTATTTCGTGAACGCCTCGTCTGAAAATGTGAACATTTCTCCCTGTTTTCATACGTAGCACTGTATGAATTCGTAGGATCCATTTCGTCCCGCGTGCCGCGTTGTCGCGCGAGCCGGGCACATTCCGCTCAACGCCACCAGAGCGCAGCTCTGTTGCGAGGGACGTCGACTGAATTTCATTTCATCTTTATGAAACATTAATACTGTTGTTTGGGCGGTGAAGTGATTAGCCTTGGCACACGCACGTACGAATCCGCTCGGTGCGAGTGTGCGGTGTGTTCGCCCATTGTCAGGGGAGGGACGAACTGACAAAAGCTAAGCGTCGTGCGTGCAATGCGCTATATGCCTGTCCTGTCCCCCGACCCCCGCCTTCCTGCCGTGCATCAGGGATGTCGAAACAGACGCAGCGCCATATGCTACTCGCCATTAGTGCTGTTCTATATTACATTTCGCTGCAGGTAAAAATACTTGACAACTCGCAATAACTAATTCCTTTGTAGACACAATTTACGGGTTTTTCACCTTTTGGAGTTTAAACATGTCCATTTCCTCCGCTTTAGCGACTCTGTGCCAGAGGTTCTAGAGTTTTACTTTGTACCAGAGGTTCTAGGGATCCTCGAACGCGCACGATTTTTTCCTTTATCCTTTCATATCCTCTCTCGTTATTCACACATTTGCTCTCACATGCACTACACTTACACACATGTCAAGAGACCAGTCGGAGCATATAACGTGTCCCCGCTGGATTGTTGACAGTCTGGGGCAGGTACTTTGAGGAGAAATCCCCCCAAAAAGTGTAAGTTAAGCCTGGGTCTCACCATCTTCTGAGGAATAACACCTACTCCTGAAATAAAACATCCACTACATTAACGAGACTAACGAGCGTCAAAGTTAACGTACCTGGAAACATCAATCAATGAATTCCTTTTCTCCCGGCTATGACTATTTTCAGCAGGTGCAGTCACTGTTGTTCTTACCGGTCTTTTCATTTTTCGCGCCGATGTGTCTCGTGAGCCTACATCCGACGTGGTGATACTATGAGGGATAAATTTGGCTCGTGAGCTCATCGAGCGTAGTCCTGAACTACAGGAGCAATTGGCGCTGAGGCCAATAGGCCTGTGCGTCATTCACCTGCTCTTACTCCACTTCACGCAGCGTACCGGGGAGGGAAAAGGAATTAAGGGAAGGATTTGTGTGTAAGGGTGGTATATTGTATGATGTTTACGAAATGAAACCCATGCCAAATCACAGAACACTTATGTCCACCGGGATTCGATTTTACACCCCTGATTTAACGTGTTACGTAGGAGAAAATGCCCCAAGTAGCTGCGGTCAGAAAAGAAAGATAGAGTGCTGGATTGTGATTCAGGAGGTTCCATACATTTCACCGTGCCAGTAACTACTGGCGAATTCTCTGGAGATCGTGGGGTATGTGTCATGGTGGAATACGGGATCAGTTAAGACTGCGAATTGGCTAATTTCTACAGGAAAGAGCGCATTCATATCTTGACGAGTGAAGGGTCGTCAGTCTTCATTTTAGCAGCAATTTGAATAATTTGAAGAATTCTCCTTTCTTTTCCAGTTTTCTTGGTTTGAATATTTCAATGGGTCGAAATCGTTAATGAATTACTAAAATATTATGTATTGTATCCTCGCCAAAGACATTTATGCTTTTCTAGCTGGGGTAGAGAACTCTAGGTGGCGACGATTCCCGATTCTTTCTCGACAATTCACAAACTCGGTCAGATCATCAGTTCCAATCATATGGATCTCTTATATCATTCCCTGGTCTTCGAAAATTCATCTATTCGCTATCTCGGCGTTTTCATAAACACTAGATTAAATTGGCACAGTTACATCTCATCCAAAGTAATTAAAGCCAATTGACGGTTAGCTATTTTACGTCCGATTTTCAACCGCAACTCTTCTTTAAAAATGCATTCCCCTTTAATCTTTTACAAATCTATTCTCCTTCCAATATTACCTTATGCATGCCAGCTGCCCCAACAACATTAAATAAGTTACAAACAGTGAATGCTCCTTGGTTTATCAGCAATAAGGCACTTCACAACTATCTTACAAAAGAACTCATTACTTCCTTTATTACGAACCTGGAACATAATATCTTCAATAATTTAAATCATGTAGAAGGAAACGTCACTTACATAATAGGAATTGATCAACCCCACCTAGGAAACAGACTCCCATTTTCCTTCAATATCTCTCTGATATTAGAGAAGAGGTATTGAATAAGATATAAAGTAAGAACATTTCTTGCATATGTCTGTCTCTCCCATCGTATCCCTGCAAATCCTGACATCGCCTTCTAACAAACTTTTAAAGATTTTCCTTTGCAATAACCTTAGTTGAAGGTATAACCTAATGAAATAATAATCAGACAGGTAACAAGAAGTTACGCCTTCACACTTCGCTGATCCAAAGTTACTCGGTCAACCAACTAAAGAGACTTGCGGCTGAACGTTGAACTGTCTGTTAATATAAAATAAAATTTAACAAAGAAATGAAGGGAGCAAAAAGGCAGGCCCATGGCCTGGAATGAACAATCGAGTCTCCCATCTTGGAGTTAATTGATCGATGAAAATCACGCAAAAATATAGACATAGCAAATGGCGTCTAGAATTATCATCTAGCGCGTGACAGTAGAAGTCTTTTGTCTTCACCCTAGCTTCCGTGATATCAGCGAAAAATAACGTCAGTTGTAAATTAACGAATTGAAAAACGTTTTTTGAAAAATTATTTATAAAAAAAGACGTTCATAATTTAGTCTTTTGAAATTATATCTTATTTGCTATTGATAATATATTTTATATTTTTTTTGGTTGAATATAAAAATGTATGTATGTGTATTTTTAGTTTCACAATAACTTTTAAATACCTAGAGCGCAGCACTTATAAAAGTTGTTTTCTAACTTCCAGAGTGATGAAACATGCGATAGTTAAGAGAATCATGTAATTACTCCTACTTTTTGGTTCATGTGTTCATTCCTTTTTTTGTCCAGGCTCTACGAAGTGGAATTTAGTATATACGGAAAATCCTAGGGAAATGAGTATATTTGGGTACCCAATACAAATTCTATGGGATCAAAAAAATGTATAGTCTACGTCGTAGAATAGGTTTTGAAATCAGTCTGTGAAGGTTTTTAAAGTACTTGAAAATAAAATATACATAAGAAAAGTAACTCGGGATAATAATAATAATAATAATAATAATAATAATAAGGAGGGCGAGGTATTTTAGATCTCATAAATCTAGACAGCTCTCAAATTGCTTCACTTAGAAGATACTTCTTGGAACATTGTGGGAGAATTCAGCAAGCAGTGAGCGCAGTTGATAATAACTATAGTCCTCTGAACTTGAAAAAGCTTGATCCGCCTGTTCAACCAATCATTGGAACGGAAGAGAAGATAATCTTATGGAAAGCGAAGGCACTGCATGGAAGGTACCCTCACGAGATGAGTAAACCAGACGTCGACATCTCTGCGTCGCACGCATGGCTCCAGCACGGGGATCTCTTTCCAGAGACAGAAGCCTTCATGATAGCTATCCAGGACCAAGTGGTACCAACATTGAACTACAGAAAACACATCCTGAGAGATTCTACCATTCATTCCGACTCGTGTAGAAGATGTGAGGCTGCAATCGAAACTATACAACACGTGACAAGTGGATGTAGCAGCCACGCACAGTTGGAATACAAAAAGAGGCATGATGAAGTGGCGAAGCAGGTCCACCAATTATTGGCATTGAGAACGGGCTTACTCGCCACTTCCGTGCCGTATTATAAATATGTGCCTCAGAATGTGCTTGAAAGTAGTGAGCACACACTCTACTGGGATCGCTCCATTATCACTGACAGACATGTCGGCGGCAATAGACCCGATATAACGTACATTGATAGAAATCATCAGCAGGTTTTCCTCCTCGATATATCAATACCCAATACCCACAATATATCGGGAAAATATCAAGAGAAGATCCAGAAGTATACCGATCTCGCCCATGAAGTCGCAACTCAGTGGAACTTCAGTAAAGTGACAACTGTGCCTATAATAGTATCAGCTACAGGAGTTATCCCGAAAATGACACTTCGGGCACTGAAGTGTCTTCACTTGGATGCCAGGAATGTATAAATTATGCAAAAATCTGTAATTTTGAATACATGCCGTATTGTCAGAAACCATCTGAACCTTCAGTAAAGCAACCACACACCTGGTCATAATTCCTATGTGTGGTCGACATACCGACCAGTAGATACTGTGAATAATGTAAATAATAACAACAACAAATATAATAATAAAAATAATAATAATAATAATAATAATAATAATAATAATAATAATAACTTTCAGAGGAACGATTTAATCCCAGACGAAGCCGTTCAGAAATCCAAAGACCATATTTTTCTGAATATACCGGTCGTCTTGTGAACAATATTCATGAAGTATTTCTAATAAAAGTAGACTGTTACACATATTTCTTCACTTCACTAAACGGTAGAGCTCTTCGCGTAATAACATCATTCTATTGCTCCCTTCTGGGGCATGGGTTCGATGCTTGGCCAAAGAATGGAATTTGTTGTGGCCAAGGCGAGATCTCGACAAGTTTTTTTGGAGATCTCCAGTTTTTTCCTCCATTTCTCTACCAATTATGGACGTCAATGGCTTCAGCACTTAATTGAGCCATAAACGCTAATAAATAAAACTAAATAAACGAATATAAATATTTTCGATTTTTGAGTTTAGTTTTAGATAATGCCTAATTTTACGTGGCGAGACTCAGGCCATTAGGCCAGTCCTTCCGTCTGGGCACGCAAAATTAGATCCTTTCACCAACTAGCGGAGAAAGAAGGTATAATTCGAAGGACAAGACAGGCGATTTGAATTTACATCAGAGGCTTCTTTTAGGCTTGAGAATATTTTACATGCAACAAACCTACTGCATGGGACAGCTGGTTTTATTTCCTCTTCGAATGAAGACGTACAAATGATTTTCTCGCCCTTAAAACCTCATGACATAGATCGTATTCGAACTCGCAAACTTGGGCTTAACCCCCGATTCGCCGACCGTCAACTCTGTTGCGCGCCGACTCCGTGCGAGGGATCAAATTCTTGCGCGGCGTTGGCCGTGGCGCGGGGTGCAGTCTGCGCGCCACTTTCGCCTCCCCTGCCACCGGGCGGCGCCCGGCGACAAGCGGGATTCGCGGTTTTGCGGACAACTTTCTAATGACGTCACGTTGATTAACGCAACGCGTTTGATGTCCGCGCAATATGAAGTAGCGGCACTGAGGCCAGAAATTAATTTGTTCCGGCAAGGAGAGCGGAACCGAAAGCAAGTTGGCGAGTTTCAATGATTACCCCCCCTTCCCCTCTCCCTCCGCATCTCGGTGCGGACCAGTTCGGGAGGGCCGTCACCGAAGCTGCTGCCACTTTGCTCGTGCCACCCCGCACCGAGCTATGGACGGGGCTACATGGGGTCAGAAGGTCAGCCGACCCCGCAATAATCTAATGGGAACAAATATTTGCTTCCAACACAAGGCAAATAATTGTACTTTGTTGTACACTAATTGTGCGTGTTGGAGGCAGAATTGTGATATATCTTTTAGACTCACTGATGGTCCCTGATCTGAGGCGAGTGAGGAGGCTTAACGTCTTTGTTTCCATGAGCATAGGCGTGAGATGTAGGGGGCTGTGGTGCCCTGCATTCCGGAAGGGGCCCCGTTGTCCTACGTAATTAAACATAATTACGCTTTTAATAAGCCCACGGACAACGAGGTACGCCACGAGGACACCATTCTTCCCAACTAAAACATTGTGTCGCAACGGATTCTTGGGCGGTAGGCTCGCGCGTAGTCACCACCCGGAGCGAGTCTATGCACCTGAGCGGGGAGGCTGCTGCAGGTGCATCAGGATACAAAAGGGGGTCGTCTGAGAGCCACTGTCTCTACGTGGCTGAGGCCATCACGTAAGGTCAGTGCAGTGCCTCTGTTTGGGAGGTCTTAGTCTTCGAGTTCCGAAAGTGGCAGGGTTTTCAACACTAGCTAGACAGCGAGGTTGGGTTCAGCCGCTGTCTGGAGGTCACATCTAGCTGCTGGCTGCTCTGATCGGTAGCTTTTCGTGGTTTCTCCGAACTCCAGACGAATACCGAAGCAGTTCTCTAACAAACGGGGTTCTGAACTCGCGCGATCTTTCCTTCGTTTATTTTGTCGTATCCTCACCCCTGACGTACACACACAAAACACTTACATTCACTGCACTACCACACATGCCGGGTGGCCAAACAGGAGCTTAGAGTGGGGACGTGATCTCACCATTCAGCGGGGTAGGAACACCGCCACATCGCGCGTCAAGCGTTCTCTAACCCAACGGGCCAATTAGCACAGCAGCTGACGTGCCCAAGCAATCAACCAAAATGCAGTCCTTACAACCTGAAGCAAGGGACTTAGAGACAATGAGAGGATGATACCGTGAACGTCAACTACTTATGCCGTTATTTCAACATTGCATGTTATATCCCTGAAGACGCAGGATTGTTTTCCTGCCAGAATGTGGGATCCGGCACTACCCTCGTCGGCTGGCGAAGTTTATGCCCAGGGCGCGTCATCGCTCGCCAGGACGTTAAACTTCACACTAGCCATGTATGGTCGTTTAGTGCTTAAAATTATCTTCCCGGTCAATGATGTGCACGCCATATAAGTCTGTATACTCGGAGTTAAAATTGCAACTTGTAAAACTATATATAGAATAATTTTCAAACGGACACCAATAAAAAGTAGTACACACTTTCTTAAAAAGGGAGCATTTAAATGAATGATAATATTCGAAGTTAGTTCCAAACGTCAGATTTCTGACTTTTGTGATAAGTGCATTTCAAATGATCGTAAATCCTTTTTCAACAAACCATTTTATTAAATTGTTATGAACAGATTGAAACATTAATATTTTTAAAGAAAATTCCTATATTTCGTTTTAATGATTTTTGTTATTCGTTTTTTTATTCTAAATAACATAGTTGTTTTTGGAACAGCGTTAACTGAAAATAATGGGAGAAAAATATACAAAGGAAAAGTTTCAAGTTCATAACATTATTGTTGTTGTTGTTGTTATTATTATTATTATTATTATTATTATTATTATTATTGTTATTGTTATTTTAAAACCTTAGTAATACAATCAAAAATAAAATTCATTACTCCATCCAAAAGCAATCTGCAAATTTCACATACTCTCTGAGAAGTTCCTTTTTGTTCTGTTATTTTGTAATTGAGACACTTGAAAGAGTATAAAATATTTCTATCTAATGAATGCCGATGAACGTTTTTTAATACTAAAATCCAAATTAAGGAAGTGAAATAATTTATATTTTAAAATCAAATTGTTTTGGTAATTTGCGCGCACACAACTGGTTTAACTAAAGGACGCAGATTTTATGAAGCGATGTTACATGCCCCTTTCTGAAATGACAATGGCACGATGTTTTTCGGTATTGGATCTTGATCTGAATACTTTGGTTGGTTCGTTTGCCAATAATTTTCTGCGTCGTTGTAATTCCTTTCATTGTCATACATGAAACAATTTTCACTGTTATATTTTTATGAAAGCAAAGGATTTTGTTTCAGAACAAATGGAATAATTGTAGGATTTATAGGAATTCATTTTGTTTAATTTGTAGTTGAACTTCAACCGTTTGAATGTATATAACTAGAGCTTTGTGAATTGCACTAAGTACTGTGAACAGAAAAACAAAAGGTCTTGTTTGTCTGGATTTGTTTTTAAACTCATAGACACAAGCAAACACCCTCTCAATCTCTGTTGCGTTCATGACACAAAACGCTTTGCAACAAACTTGGAGCTTTGGTGCAGGCATCGAGGGAAGTTCATATTGTAATCAAGTGGTCTATACATTATGAAATGTTGGAAGATATTAAAATGTTTGTATGCGCAACAACCTAATTTACAATCCCGATATGAAGTGATAGGCGTGACAAGCTAGCCTATTAATTATTACATAAAATTGCTGCTGGTCTTACATTACAATTTGTTGTCAACGACGTAATTAACAATCCGTGCTTTTAAATTGTGGATATTTCATTTTATTTCTACTTCCAAAAATGTAGTAATTTTATTTTACATACCATTATTTAAATAATTATGTACATAAAAATAGTCTTCTGACTGAAGCTACGTAAATTTCAACGTTGTCACTAGTTGTATGATAATTTCTATGGATACTATTTTCAGATTTTTATTGAATTGCGAGAAAAATACATTTACGTAAAACAACTAATGCTTTATATGGTAGTTTCATACGCCTATTTATAGAACAATTTTAGCAGACTTACGGATGCACTGCATTTGAAACGATTTTTATAAATTGGAATGAAAAATATATAGTAATGACACACAGTTTGGTAAAGAAAGAATTTTTAAAATAATTTTTAATTAATGAAACAATTTGCTTTTCCAATTAGTATTCCCCGTTTTAAGAACATTATTTTGTAATAAAATTCCACACTCTGTCACTTCATCAGGGGAGGCACTTGGTATGTTTGATTGATACTTTGATAGTGAAATTACTCAACTTCAACCTTTCGTTTCGACTTCTCTCCGCCCGCCAGCCTCATTTCTTTGCTTCGTCGTTCGCGTGCGTTTCTTGCCTGAGGCGGTCTTCCTCCACTCCACCGCACTTCCGATTCATCCCCGCCCTTTTAGACGCCGACTCCACTCCCATCGACTCCCCTCTCCTCCCTCTCTCCCCGCCTCGCCCGCTGCCCCCGCTGCTCAGCCCCCTCATTGTCCCCGTCGGTACGCCCATCTTCCACTCATCCCAACCCCACTTGCTTTGCCGTCGCCTCTACCCCCCCCCCGCCCGCGCCCGGCCCCATCCGCCCCATCGCCGGCCCCCGTCCTCGCTCATAATTCCCAAGATCGCAGCAATAAATTTCAACGAGCCGCTCGCTCGCTGTTTCAGGGGGGCGGGGCGCGGGGCAGGGCACCGAACGGACTGAATGGGCGACGCGATAGGCCGGGGAGGGGCGCGCGGGGGTGGGAGGGGGTGGGAGGGGGTGGGGGCGGGGCCGAATGAAGAAGCAAAGAACGAACCGCACGAGCGTTCCGGGCCCTTAAGCGAAATCATCCGCGTCGGGATTCTATTTCGCAATGTTGCTCTTTCATATTGCAGCCGCGCGCCGTCGTATGAAAGAGAAATTCGCTGTGCCTTATAATAGACTTCAAAAAGAGGAAACCTCCCCTCCCTTCGTCCCGTCGCCCGCTTCCTCCGGGCGACGGAGGGAGGCCTCTCTGCGATAATATTGCGGAGAAATTAAACGCGAAGGCCGGGATTTACAAGATCTTCGGTCGGAGGAAATAACTTTCCCAAACTTCTCTGCCGGTGACCTCATTTCCTTGTCGGCGCTGCGATGCAAGCTCGTTCCCCGGGGGATTAATGCAGCGAGGCAGCCAGCCATCGCGCCCCCCCGCGCCCCGCGGCCGTCGCAGGCTGCGTGAGATCCCGGGCTTCCTCGCAGCGCCCCGTCGCCGACGAGTAGTCTCGTTAGGTGTCCTTTTCACGGCGCTGCCCGCCCGGAGGGTCGGGCTGCCAGCGATTATGCATTAGCGAAGTTGGTAGAATGTCACGGAGTAAGAAGTGAAGGTCGTGCTCCGTTCGGTGCTGGCAACTGAAAGAGAGAGAGAGAGAGAGAGAGGGTGGATGTGAATGGCAAGAGTTCAAATTAGTGGGGGGATATCTTAACGTAGACGTTGCTCTTGCCGGAATTTAACTGGGAGCGGAAGTGTCGAACTGCTGTCAGTTTCTGACTCCTTTGGACGGGTACTGTGTTAACACTCAAATGAATGGGAAGTCAGAATTCAATTATGGCGTTGTCAGCTGGGCTGGAGAACCGTTGTAGCAATCGTGTTCTGCAAGGAGCTAACTGCCTGTGCCAAGATTAAGAAGTCTCCACATTTCTGTTACTATAAAAGTTAGTGTAATGTATATGCTATACAACTTCCCTATGACGACTCGGATATTTGACATCGAGCGAGTAAACGCTGGTCGGCTGTTCCGTTTAGCTCTACCTCCCCCGATTCTCTCGCTACGATTGGCTGAATGTATGATGACGCAATCATTCCTGACATACAATCTAATAAGTCATCATTTGTACCATAAAATGCCCGATTATGAACGATTTCTTGCAACAGAAAACGTTCTTTTGTATTGCAGGAATACAAAAAATAATGTTACATCATGCCTATATTTTTTAAAGAATCATTGGTTCTTTAACCAAATCGTGTAATTATTCGTTTAAAGGTGTATTTTTGTATGATTAACATACGTAATATATTTTGTACCTTCATTTTAATAAAATTTCTTTATCTTTTCTTGCGAAACGAATTTTACCTTAAAAAAAGCCTTAAAAAACCCTCTTACCTTAAAAAAAAGCAATTGGATTTTAATAACTCGTAATCCTACTGCACTTCCTTCAACTTTTATTATCAAGATTGATCTTGAAAATATACTATTTGATTTTATTCTTAAGAAAATGATGTAACTTGAAAGTCTTCCAAAATTTCAGAAAAAAATATTTCTGTTAATGTTAACGTGCGTTGCAAAAATAGTATTATTATTAGATTGCTGGTGAAGTAGATATCTTCTATTATTTAAGAATGATAAATAAAAGTTGTCTGGTATCAACAATTTATTTGGCTGATGATCGTTTCGATCGCGTAGCGATCATCCCCAGAGCTTGCAGCTTCCGGGCCGAAAACAAAGTTCTGTTTGTTTGTTTGCTTGTTAGTTTATTGATCTCAATCAAGAGTTGCTAGGGGGTGTGCATACCTTGATCTCATTTATGTACATTTACAATTGGTTTCAACCCTTAACTTGTAGTACTTCACACCATTTCATCATTGAAAAAGGATAGTATTCCCAACAACTGGTTCCGTATGTATTTATCGCATGTTCTCACTATCAATATGATCAGAATTAGCCTTTCCTCGATTTCATATCTTCAAACATCGATCAGAGCGTACCCTGGTCTTCCATTTCGTAACACAATTATTGTCCATAATGTTTGCTTACAGTAAACTTCACTATGTTTTGATCACGTACGCGATTATTACATTTACTTCCTGAAAAATATACTACGACGGTATTATTAAGTAGGTACACGATGTTTGTAGTCGTTCGCCAAATCACTAACAAAACTCTCAACTGTAATATTAATTCTTACATTTTCCACAACACTACTACTCAACTTATCTTACAACTGTGCATTACCCATTATGCTTTTACATCATAGTACATCGTACTGTTGGCCATACTACATCGTACCTTGACTAGTAATGAGACAATTCTATTCGTACTTGTAGATTTCATAACAAATGTTTAATTCACCTATTTTTATGGTACCTCTCTCAAACCTTCTGCACTTATTTAAAAGCAAAACACATCACACAATTCTTACATCTAAGTTCCTTACATTAATTTGTTTACATGTAACTAAGCAACTTGTACATAACACTAATAATTTTACACAACTCTCTTATACATTATTTGGTTTTCCGAAACTCAGATATCGTTTTAACAAACATATTTGCCTTTGCACTCATGAATTCATCTAAGCGTTCTTACATCAGCTTCCTTCCCCGTCGTAACTAAGACTGCACGAATACTATGTCCTTTTAAATATATTTTTAGCTATTTGCATATTTAATGTTACAAAAGATAATACGTTTCTACATCGATATATCGGATCTTGATAAGATCTGTCACACTTAACTTCCATGAAATATTCTCTGGTTAAAGAGAAGTTATTACTAGAGACCGGATTTTTATGTCATTGCATTTTTTTCTTTCCACTTACCGTTCTCAGTATTATAATCTTGGATAGTCTCAGCCCTTGTAACATAATATCCAATTTTTTCGATAAATGTTATTACATATTTAGTATTATAATACATATTTTGTTATTTTCTCAAAATATTTTCTTATTCTATCAACATTCTTGAATTTTATTACATTTTTCATGCAAAGAAGTATTGTTTTTAAATGAACATTTATTTCTTCACTATTGGTGAAATCTATGTGTGAAAAGTATCATTGACATCACGTGTCGTGACCTTAACCTTAATTTTTAATATGCATTGGCAATCTCCGACGTGCTACACTTCCATGAGACTGTTGCACGCTGAAGTGATTGTTAGCTAGTCGTAGATATCGCCATGGCTTCTATTGCGTCTAGTCTGGCTCAATGTGCATATAACCTTGCACCTTTGTCTGAATGATAAACTACGGTCCTGGATAGCAATAGATGAAGCTTTTACTACTGACGGAAAAGTTTAGGGTGCAATGTGATCATCAACTTGTGCACTCCAAACGATTTTTAAAATGTCTGTATTATTTTTAAAATGAAATTAGGATTTTTTTATAAATGTAATTTCGTATTATGTAAATCTGTTTTATAATAAGAGCATTTTATTATTACATCTATCCGATTATACATATTTATTACACATTCTTAATGTTTTCATTACATATTTGTGTATATATTTTGACGTTTCATACTACATATTTTCCGGTATCTAGTTATTACGTTACAAACAAATTAAGCCAATGGATCTACTTACAACCCGAAATGTTGATCTGTGATATATTGAAAACTTTCAAAAATCGATGCTTTAATTAGATGTTCTTTTAATGCAGAAGTATAACCTACTATGAATGCCCTCGCGGGAGAGGTAGTTCAGGGCATCGACTGAAGTCCCTGCGGTGCCTCTGATCAGGAAGTCCCAGGTTCGAGATCAGGAGGTGTCAGGATTTTCGTCACTTGCTAGGTCGAGTTCTGTCGCTGTCTGCAGAATTCTAGTGGGCGGCTGCTCTGATCGGCAGTTTTCCCTGGTTTCGAGGTGCGGCAGGGAACGACGCAATGAGGCAGGGAGATATGTGGGTGAATCTGAATGAATGGGAATCTGTGGGGAACGCAGAGAGGGAAGAAAAATTGGGTGATTGAATCAGTTAAGTGACGGAACGGACAGGAGAAAGGCGGAACAGTAAGCGACGAACGGGAACATGAAGCGACGGGGCTTATCTGGAGGGGCACAGCAAGGAGAGTCGTCGCGGTCAGGGAGAGACCGAGAAAGCCAGGGAGAGACGTGGTGGATAAAAGAGATACGTGAAGGACAGGCAGGAACGGGGTTACACAGGGACTAGCTGAACGAAGTAGAAATAATAATAATAATAATAATAATAATAATAATAATACCCCTATAAATGGCTAGGCTCAGGCCATAGGACATGCTCTTCCTCCTAACCACTGAATAGTACATGCATGCAGAATAGTAACATTTTAAGAGGGGAGGACAAGCTGTACATTTACACATATCCTCACTCCTTACTTACACACACAATTTTATACTCTTCATTACCACACATGCTTGGAAACCAGTTGGGAGCTTAGAGCTTGTCGCGGATGGAGGCTTGCCCCGTCGGTGGGAGAAACCTGGTATGGGAAAGCTCCGCAAGCCGAAAGGTAGCTCAGCGCCGGATCTCGTCATTAGGCGGGGAAAATCACTGACACCTCCCATGTAAACATATGCACTACACTTACGGGAGTAATGACCTAAGCAGTTGGCGCGCCCGAAATCACTAATCAATCAGTCAATCAATTAATCGAATCGGGGAGAGGCAGGCAGGAAAAGGAAAGATACGGTGATTAAATGAGTTAGCTGACGGTCAGAAAAGTGCAAAACCGTAAGTGACGGGCTGGGCACGGAGAGTGTTTGGTCCTCCGGGCCGGATCAAACAATATGTATGCGCACCGCGCGTCCGTGTCGTGCGAGCGCGTGCAGACGCGGTACTCACCTGGTACCCACCTCTCACACGGCGCCACGGACTGTTGATGAGCCAACAGCGTGGACCGTACTGTTGGCTATAGACGGGCACAGCACACACACATATCGGCCTCCGGTAGCTCAAACGGTGTAGCCAGAGGGCTACTAAAGTAAAAGGGCTGGAGGACCACCTCGTACGAGGAAATGAGGGATCGGCCGAAATGAAATGGCAAAACGGAATAGCTTAAATGTTAATTTAATTATATAGTGCCTCTTGGATTAATAAAAATGTAAACTTACAATCTAAGAGAGGACATGAAAAACAAACCCAATTACAAACCTACTATATACAAAATGCATGCCGGGCCCGAGCGGTGAATTACTACAAAAACAGTAACCTAACCTTACAGTAACCTAAATCTAAAACTTAAACAGTAATTTACAATGACAAATTATACATAAATTGACACAAAATGACTTCCAGACAATGACAAAATGAGATCCATAATCCAATACATGATCCTTAATGAAGGAGAGAAAACGTTGAGTCCGATCAATGTTGATTAATGCCAATGTTCTACTGCACGATAAGAACCTGAGAAGGTTGGCTCGGTACTTAAGAGACAGAACAGGTACCTGCTATTTGAAGGCGCTGAGCTCGTCCCATTCCTCGCTGCACGGAGGTCGCTGAACACGTACAGTGCGCCTCTGAGCGAATGCTGCAAGCCCCCCGGACGCGATGACCAGGCAATGCGCGCTGTCGTGGTCCAGTTTATGAGATGTGGACAGCCTCAACCCTGAATGAATGTCGAGATGGACAGCCCTGGTGTCGACCATCGGATATGCGGGCAGTCTGAGGCCCTGAATGATGTGAACATGTGTCAGGAGCGGAGCAGACGTGACAAGACGCGTGCTCACGTGCCTCGCCTTCACATGTTTAACTCTCTCAATGAATGTCTGTGTGTCTCTGCGCGGGCGCGGTTGTGCCTACGAATATATAGAACCCCGCCCCTCCCTGGAGCGGGGGTGGCTACCAAGAGGCGTGGCGGGGGGTGTGTGCTCTGGGCCGCCGTGGGAAAAAGGCTGCCGAAACCTCAGAGACCACCAGCGGGGCCGCGCGGTGCACTTACGGCCGAGCCGCTGGCTGGGGGTGGTCGCAATTCGCGGAAGGCGCAAATGTGTGTCATAAACCGCACATGCCGACAAGGACGGTTCGCCGTGCCTAAGAGGGTGGCAGAGCCGGCGGTGCGGTGTCAAAGAGACGGATTTGCGCCTTCGCTGTCCCGGCGGACGAGCAGAGAGGGGAGGGGGCGGCGCAGGTGGTTGCAAACCACGTGCGTGCGTAAACAGAGAGACGTGTCGAGTCAGGGGGGACGGTGAGGCGAGGACAGACGAGGCGCTGAGGGAGAGACGGGGCGAAGTTGGGACGAGCGGGGCCGGTCATGGAAGGGCATGGTGAAGCAGGGAGATACATTGCGGACTGGGGAAAGCCGGGGAAAGGAATATCGACTAAGGAGAAGGCGGAGCGAGGTAAGGAAAGAGGGTGATTATAGGTGCTTCCTGACGGACTGGAGAGGGATGGGACGGATGCGCAAGCGGCTGTCGGGGCGCAGAGAGACGGAGGGCGCGGGGAGGCCAAGAGATTCGAGGCGGTCAAGGAGGGGCGGGGCGCAGAGAGACGGAGGGCGCGGGGAGGCCAAGAGATTGGAGGAGGTCAAGGAGGGACGGGGCGCAGAGAGACGGATGGCGAGGGGAGGCCAAGAGATTGGAGGCGGTCAAGGAGGGGCGGGGCGCAGAGAGACGGAGGGCGAGGGGAGGCCAAGAGATTGGAGGCGGTCAAGGAGGGGCGGGGCGCAGAGAGACGGATGGCGAGGGGAGGCCAAGAGATTGGAGGCGGTCAAGGAGGGGCGGGGCGCAGAGAGACGGATGGCGAGGGGAGGCCAAGAGATTGGAGGAGGTCAGAGAGGGACGGGGTGCAGAGAGACGGAGGGCGAGGGGAGGCCAAGAGATTCGAGGCGGTCAAGGAGGGGCGGGGTGCAGAGAGACGGAGGGCGAGGGGAGGCCAAGAGATTTGGAGGCGGTCAAGGAGGGACGGGGCGCAGAGAGACTGAGGGCGAGGGGAGGCCAAGAGATTGTAGGCGATCAAGGAGGGACGGGGCGCAGAGAGACGGAGGGCGAGGGGAGGCCAAGAGATTTGGAGGCGGTCAAGGAGGAACGGGGCGCAGAGAGACGGAGGGCGAGGGGAGGCCAAGAGATTGTAGACGATCAAGGAGGGACGGGGCGCAGAGAGACGGAGGGCGAGGGGAGGCCAAGAGATTGGAGGCGGTCAAGGAGGGACGGGGCGCAGAGAGACGGAGGGCGAGGGGAGGCCAAGAGATTGGAGGCGGTCAGGGAGGGACGGGGCGCAGAGAACCGGAGGGCGAGGGGAGGCCAAGAGATTCGAGGCGGTCAAGGAGGGGCGGGGTGCAGAGAGACGGAGGGCGAGGGGAGGCCAAGAGATTTGGAGGAGGTCAGAGAGGGACGGGGCGCAGAGAGACGGAGGGCGAGGGGAGGCCAAGAGATTGTAGGCGATCAAGGAGGGACGGGGCGCAGAGAGACGGAGGGCGAGGGGAGGCCAAGAGATTGTAGGCGGTCAGGGAGGGACGGGGCGCAGAGAGACGGAGGGCGAGGGGAGGCCAAGAGATTGGAGGAGGTCAGAGAGGGACGGGGTGCAGAGAGACGGAGGGCGAGGGGAGGCCAAGAGATTCGAGGCGGTCAAGGAGGGGCGGGGCGCAGAGAGACGGAGGGCGCGGGGAGGCCAAGAGATTGTAGGCGGTCAAGGAGGGACGGGGCGCAGAGAGACGGAGGGCGAGGGGAGGCCAAGAGATTCGAGGCGGTCAAGGAGGGGCGGGGTGCAGAGAGACGGAGGGCGAGGGGAGGCCAAGAGATTTGGAGGCGGTCAAGGAGGGACGGGGCGCAGAGAGACGGAGGGCGAGGGGAGGCCAAGAGATTGTAGGCGATCAAGGAGGGACGGGGCGCAGAGAGACGGAGGGCGAGGGGAGGCCAAGAGATTTGGAGGCGGTCAAGGAGGGACGGGGCGCAGAGAGACGGAGGGCGAGGGGAGGCCAAGAGATTGTAGGCGATCAAGGAGGGACGGGGCGCAGAGAGACGGAGGGCGAGGGGAGGCCAAGAGATTGGAGGCGGTCAAGGAGGGACGGGGCGCAGAGAGACGGAGGGCGAGGGGAGGCCAAGAGATTGGAGGCGGTCAGGGAGGGACGGGGCGCAGAGAAACGGAGGGCGAGGGGAGGCCAAGAGATTCGAGGCGGTCAAGGAGGGGCGGGGTGCAGAGAGACGGAGGGCGAGGGGAGGCCAAGAGATTTGGAGGAGGTCAGAGAGGGACGGGGCGCAGAGAGACGGAGGGCGAGGGGAGGCCAAGAGATTGTAGGCGATCAAGGAGGGACGGGGCGCAGAGAGACGGAGGGCGAGGGGAGGCCAAGAGATTGGAGGCGGTCAGGGAGGGACGGGGCGCAGAGAGACGGAGGGCGAGGGGAGGCCAAGAGATTCGAGGCGGTCAAGGAGGGGCGGGGTGCAGAGAGACGGAGGGCGAGGGGAGGCCAAGAGATTTGGAGGCGGTCAAGGAGGGACGGGGCGCAGAGAGACGGAGGGCGAGGGGAGGCCAAGAGATTGGAGGCGGTCAGGGAGGGACGGAGCGCAGAGAGACGGAGGGCGAAGGGAGGCCAAGAGAATCGAGAAGGTCAGGGAGGGACGGGCCGCGGGAGGAGAGGCGACTCGGGAGCGAGAGGTCGGTCGGGTCGCGCGTCGGTTTGCGAGTTCGGGGGCCGACGCGGGACGGTTCGCGGTTCATTGCGGCGTGGGCCGGCCGGCCGCAGCCTCCGGATAAGGCTCGGATTACGCCGGCGGCGGCGGCGCTCGGGCTCCGGAAGGGGCGGCCACCCACTGCCCGCTGCCGCCGCCGCGCCATTGTGCTAAGCAGAAATATGGCGGGCAATCGTCGGCCGCGTGGGCGCGGAGTTGCTTCCTAACCCCGATTTAAACGCAGATAAACGGGACGCGAAAGCCCAGGTAAATAGACTGGCAAAGACCTTGCGATAGTGTTGAACTACGCGACCTACTCGTAACTGCTTCTGTGGAGAGGTTATATCCGGATATGATATTGATAAAGTGCTCATGAAAGGAGAATTGTTGGAATAAGTGAGAGTAAGGAAGTTTGATGAAGGTTATAATTTTGATATATAGCGGAGTAAATCTCTACATAATCAGCTTTAACATGAGTGATGTTAGTATAATACAGTAATGAATTACTCAGGTCGCATTTTCATTCTTTTATTGCATGAGTACCTGGTTAAAACCCTTTCGTCATAAAATAATTTCAAAGATTTAATATTAAAGAAGTTCCCATTCAAAATTTGAATTTGGCTTTTCTGGGAGAGAATGAGAGTAGAGCGTATAACTTAGAGTGAATTGTTCAACTCTGGCTCGACAATGCTGACACTCGACAAAAATTGAAACATTGGCAATATTTGAGTAGTTCTGAGATCCAGCCGGGTTTCTTGACATGTTTACTGCTTGATAATTGATTTATTTGTATTCCTTCGTCACTGAAACATTCGATATGACGCCAATTTACACGTCGTGAGTTTTCCATTTTTTCTTCCTTCCAGGTATCTCGTCTTGTGCAAGAGGACAAGGGCGAGAAAGAAGAGATCGGGAGTGGTCCGTGGCGCAATTCCAATGACCTTGAACTGATGATACATTGGAGTAACGAGAGAAATCTACCAGCTGGTAGGGAGAATTCTACTCCATACAAAGATTGACTTGGTCTTATTTAAATTGTTACGTAATGTTTACAAATTACGTGCATGACTGATCAAAAACATTCTAAGGTTTGCGTGGCATGTTTTTGATACTACCAACGTGGGACCTGTCGGAGGCTTAGAATTGTTTCCAGCTGGGGCGGAGTCTCGTTAAATGTCTGGTGTGTGAAAATTCTGTAAGCCGACTTGTACGTCGGAGTTTGATGTAACTTATTGTGGGTATTTGGAACATAGTCACCTTCATAGATTTAATACACACTGCAACTACGGGACAAACGATCACTTAATTGACTCCCGAACCCCTAGTAATCAATCAAAAAATGAAAATATGAATGTCTTACGCGGGATTTGAACTCAATCTTTCATTCTCTGCAGATCGCTTGTCACAATCATCAGAGCTGGGTGATCCCTGGTTTAGAGGACCTCATGTTACATCACCGGGACCGTAATAAATAAGATAGCGAGCGATCACCAATCCACATACTTTTCTGTTGTCTGCTTTAGCTATTCCTCTGAACATCGCGTTACGGTAACAAAAGGAACTAAACGTAGATATCTATCAATAACGTGAATGCGACTGAAACACAAAGACCTCAACGCACAATCGTTCGCCTAAGCTTACAGGGTTGTGACGTGAATGAGTCTTACTGGCGTTTGCGACACACGTAATTTGTCCATTATTTCATACTCGCTTTACACCGCAATGTGGCGTCTTAAATATCAGGTTTTACGTTAGTTTTTATTGCGTTGGATTGTATTTACAATATTCAATAACATTTTTTACGAATCGTTAATTTTAAAGTGGAGTTTCAGTTGGACAATGAGGTTTGCAGAAGCTTCCCCTGTCTCTCAACTAGCCATTGCTTATTCATCAGTCATATCTTTCTAATCATCTACGAAGGTTGGGCATAAATCATACTATTTTTGGTGAGAATCTGAGCACAAGTGGAATACGTGATATGCACGTGAAAAAGTAAGATATGAACTAAGTGCATGAACTTTAAACACCAAAATTGGGTTTCTCATATTTATTAAGGTATTTGAGAAGGCAATACTATTTTCATGTTCCACAGCATTATACACATAGCATAAACGGTTTCACAGCGTTCTAGAAGCGTTCTATTAGGCATCCCTTCTATGGATAAAGGCCCGATCAGGAAGATGTTCGATTGCCGCACGTGCCACATCGGTCCACCCACTCACAGGTTGTCACGTGCATAGCTGATCATTGGATACTACGCCACCTCTCAGATTCTCTCCTGCCCGTTTCGCGACTGGCCGGTATGGAATGGCATTGTTCCCAAAAGCTTCCCTGTGACATTCTTGGGTATTTCTCCCATGGAGAACGGGTATCTTTGTGTATGAGCGCTACTCGAAACGGGTTACCTTTATTTGGCACGGAGGCAGTCACAACTGGTTTCACATCGCTCACTATGCTAATAGAGAGTCTCTCAAAGACATCTGATATTGCGAACACATATTAGAACATCATCTCTTTAAAGGGAATTTAACATTATGAAGTCCAATTATTTCAGAAAAATATAGTTGCTGTGATTTCTGCCCCAAACCTGCAATATATCAAACCATTCTTACCCTCTAGGTATGGTCGTAAGGCAAAGGCGTCGACTCAAAATAAATAAAGGAAAATAATCTTCTGCTGAATGTAATGGCTATAATTATCTTGCTTATAGTGAAATAATTAAAATGTAATCTTTCTTTTGTGCAGCTGACTACCCCAGCACACTTGAAATGGTGTCGAATTTGAATTAGCATTTGACTTCTGGACCTCTTTGCATTCCAAAACGAATACAAATCGAACAACTATTTGAACCAGTAAAATTAAATTGGAGTAGACTCCATTATCTGGAGTTAATTCGTAATTTTAATTAAATCTGTAATTATTTAAAATTTGTTAAAGGGAACGTGACAATCTAGAGTTGTTTTCTGGAAAAGCTTTCACATTTCGTAGAATAATTTCAAATGGAAATGGAAATTATATGAAGCATATTGACTGCGTACAAGTGTCTCTATTGTTCCCCACTAGGGGGAAACCTTAACATGCTGCCAGCGACGTAATTGCTAATCGCATGCGTATCGTATCGCTGCACATTCCGTATCTTAAACTGTTTTGTCCTTTCTTGTTGGGTTCCCAAAAGTGTCCGAAGGATGCATTTAGGTCGTGCAGGGAAAGCCTAAAGATTCCGTCACCTGAAATGAAAACATTGTATTTCCATGTTTTAAGTTTCTCTTTTTTGTACGTACGCGAACGTAGTACATCGTATACATAGAATAGAGAAAGTTACGTATTGTAACTAATGTACCAAAACGTTTATATCAAGACGGACGATAATACACTTTTATGTCATTAATTATCGTATATTTTGCTCACCTGTTTTAATCGTGCTGTGTAAATAGTGACCAATTGGTTTGAAATTATCACTTTTGACGATTTCATTAATTTTCATCAATTAAAGTAAAATATTAGCGTTTTACCTCCAAATTTGACAAAAAATTATATTAGTTAATACATTAATTTTCTTTTCAAATTATATTGACATTCAAATTTCCTGTACGGTAACTCTTTCAGGACAGACTTCTGTACCGAATTTTGAAATAAAAACATACGGTCACCCTCATATACATGTTCATGAGGGTGTGTGTGCGCGCGTGTGTGGGAGGGGGCCGGTGGAGCAAAGTGTTGCGAGGTGTTGTGTCTAGGATGAGGGTGGGGAGGGAGTGTTGAAGCTCCTTGGCGGGGCGCAGAAATGCCAGGCGCCGCCCCGAGCGGTAGTTATTTGTTTCCTTCGGAAACGCAACAAGCACGCTGCAGCGCCGCGACGTTGTCAGATCACAGAAGAAGTTGCTGCGAAATAAATTTCCCGCCTCCATTATTCATTCCAGTATAAAGAAAACCACTTAAGCATTCAAGGCGATTCCAAGAAAGTTGCCCTTCAGACGAAACTTTAAAAAAAGTATAAAAGAAAAAGAAACGTCAGACGCGTAAGTGATAAATCCTTCAAAATGAATTTACTGGTCTTCTTCCCTTTGGTTGGTGTTTGATGAAATCCTTTCGCCTTGGCTCGTATTTTCAGAGAATTCCTCCTTCGAAGGAATTTTGGATGAAATCACAGTTCTGTAGACAGAATCACGACCACTCCGGTTAACAAATGATGCGGCATTACAGTTACTCAAATCACGTTTTTCCGGGCTAAAGAGAAGACAACTCTCAATAAATCTTTTAGTGATCAAGAAGCGAAGTATTATAAGAATTTTTCATTTATGCTTAATTTAAATTCCATTTTTATTTATAGTGTACCTTCTTAAGAAACCCGGCATTGCTCAGACATACATTTAACCTGACGTAAATGGCGTTGCCCGAAGCACAAAGATTTGACGTTTACTGTTCCGTATTTGTATAGATAGTCAAAACACATGTAGATCACTTCAAAACACACGCTTTACATATTTATTGTCGTTCATGTCTTTGATTACACAATACACACGTATCAGTTTTCTTAAAACCTCAAAAATGACGTGACGTGATTGGATCGATATAATACTACCCAGTATTAAAAGAAGTGTGAAATATTATGAAAAAGTTTTGATAATTTCATTAAACACACCTAAATCAATAATTATGATAATATTTTGAAATTGATGTACCTGAAAATGGAGAATAGACTCGTCATATTAACTTTGTGTGTAATAAAAAAACATTAACGACAATAAATGGGCAAAATATGGGTTTTGAAATGATCTACATCTTTTATTTTGACTCTATAACAATACGGAACAGTAATGTTGAACAGAATTCAAATGAAGTAAAAACGCACATTTTCAAATATATTTCACACCAACACCAATTACAGTACTTCTTTACACGTGAATGCGAAAACACGAATTATAATCAGTTTACAATTTTTATTAAAGGCATATTTCGATCTCTTCATGTCAAACTGAATTGCCTCACGTTGTCCGGGTCTTCGTTTATCAGAATCATCAATCAGAAAAAAACGAATTCTATCTATTCCCACGTTGTTCCTCCTAGCGTCAATTCTATCGTACTCTTGCTCTATTCCGCCTTTGCCCGCCTTGCACTCCTCGTAGAACACTCGATCCTGGCTTCACAAACGCACAGCTATATATTTAAAACATTATAAGGATATTTGGTTAGAATGAATATTAATATTTCCGTCCTCAAACTAGTAATTTACATGACTTTTTTTTTCGTTAATCGGCCAACTAGGACCACGCTTGCAAGCATCCTGCCTTTACCGTGGCCCAGTTTTTATTTATTCTCACGGTGGCAGGTGCTTGCGACAATTTTTGGGGGGACCAGCATTTTCAGCTGGATCCGGTTTTTAACCCCCACGGTTGTTAGCCCTGGGGGTATGGAGGATGAAATGATGATATGATGGTAATGGGGGTGAAAGGACAGCACATACAGACATACACAAACACACAAATATACCCATGCCCGAGGCGGGACTCGAACCCGCGATCTTCTGGTCCGAAACCACTCCGGCACTACTGCCTTAGCGATCTCGGCCATCTGATCGGCTTTACATGACTTTATTATATTTATAAAAATATCTTAACACAATATATGTATGGAAGAAATTACCAACAAATGAATGTTTCACATATTTCTGTTGATTAAAAGGAAAAAGTTCACAACTTTTGCACTAAAAGTAATATTATTTTTTCCAACATTGATCTACAGTTTTTTGCTTTTCGGTTTTCCACTAACATCTTTTCAGTTATGTTTTCTGAGGTTGAAAATTTTAATATTTAAGGTTTTATGTTTATACAACCATTGTGAAACTGTTTGTAAAAGTCATAAAAACACTCCACATCACTGCCTAGTGGCTGCGTTATTTCGATACCTGTTATTAAAAACACTTTGCGCCGTCTAAGTGAGGGCTGATAGCGTTGCGAATGAGCTCTCGGGGGAAGAGGTGAGTAAGTGTGCTAGTAAATAATGTTGAAGGTCTTGGAAGAGATCAAACTTGGCTTTTCCTGGAAGGGATACAAAGGGTGTCGATGAGTTAGGGATGAGCAAAATCGTGACAAAAGGGATGGTTGTCCTTTATTAAGGAGAAAATCGTGTTGAGCAGTAAGAGGGGATGAGCTTGTTAAACAAAGTTGAGGGGGATTTAAATATCATATTTTACATATATGATCAGAAGTAACCACATATTTACTCTTTTTTCATTAGACCTACAGTTTTACAGTAACACTGATTCTCCTTTTAATTCAGTTCTTCACTTTTAGCACTTTGGATGAAAGCATATCTATTGTTCAAGACAAAGTACAATACTGTACACTACAGTAGTCTCTAGCCCAGAATTTGAGTTCAGTTCTATAATAACTTAGGATTAACTGAAATATTAGTTCTGCGGCATCAACATGCTGAACAGTATACACGTCTGTCATGGACGTTCTTCGTACACGACTTTATAGAAAAAAAAGTTTATTGGCCTCCTTTTAATCTTGACAGTGTATATCGGTCGCCTGCCTATGTGTTGTCTATTTCCTTTACTATCTTTACTGTCCTGAATATTTTTACCGCTCTGCCTATGACCTTTACTGTCTGTCTGCTGTTATGTCTGGGCGAAGTCTAGTATTAAAGGTCATGGTAAACTAGGGTAGTGTTGCACCAAGAGTGTCAAATTAATTCACACACAAGATAGGAATGCGAGTATAGGTGAAAAAAATCTAATGCTACACAATTTCAAAATATATACCCAAATTCCAATATTTGTCTTCCTCGTGATGAAGAATGTGGCCAACACCTTCACAGAGTCGCCTCTAGTTAGTTTTCCACACCCCTGCTCACTGACGGAAGCTATTTAGCACCTTTCAGGAAATCGAAGCTTCGCCTCTCCCTGCTGCCGCCACCACGGAGTGCTTAAACACACCTCTACCTGCGCAGGGTTCAAACTCCCCTGTGCACGCATATGAATCGCGGAGCATATTATTTTCTGGATTATTCTTTCTTACATTATACTTTGAACATTCTCTCCCCTAATATATTGTTAATATATTATAATAATATATTATATAATGAAAAAACAGCTCCCACTTTTGAAAACAGGTTTTCAAAGACAACGTGCAACTGCTCCATACTAGTTCTGCCAGGAAACGTCCATTATTTCAGAAACGACTCAAACTCACTCAAGCGGAAGGACAGACAGACATACGGACGAATAATTGGACGGACGGTCGGTCGGACGGTTTGCTGAAGTGGAATATTTGACATTTTTACCGATTTCATAATCTCTATCAAATATTTATGAAGAAGTGTATTCTGTGAAGAGGAGATGTATTGTATTACAGAAAGTGAATATTAATAAATTGTTGAAAGTTATGATTTTACAAATCAACATCAAATTATGGCACAAAATATGAAGCGGAAGTATAATATACACAGTATGTCCGAAAAGTTCCCACAAATTGTGTATGTCAGAGCATTTCAAAACTGATACGTTCCAGTAAACCCATTGTAGAAATAAGAGCCATCGTTATTAACATTTATTAAAGAAACTCTCCGTAAAATAATATTTTGATATATTTGAAAATCATTTTATCTTCTGCTAAACTAATAAACTTTCGTGGGTGTAAATTATCAAAGAACTGTCTCTAAGTTGTGATAAAGTTTCTCTTTAAAAATGTCTTCAAGAACCAAGAATTGCATTGAAGACAGAATGCATTCGCAGGATTTCTCTGCTGTGACATTTACAGCTCTGACTGCATAGTCCACATTCTCAGTGACGTTACATTTGTTCCCACTGGCCTTTCGGTTCGCAAACAAAAAGTATTCACGCATGGCGCGGCGCGGCGCGGGGCTTTGCGCCGGAGATGTGTGCAGGCAGATCGCGGAGCGCCGGGTTGCTATATTTCTCTGTCGCCGAGGACTCTGCCGTCGAGCTTTGTTAGTTTGCGGGCGAACAATTCCGGGCTTTGCCGCAATCCATTTACAAATGTAAAGCCTAATCAGTTACGCGCGCGCATGTCGGCCGGCTCGGAGCGCACGCAGATTCACTGTTCCATGCAGCGCACACTTCTGGAAATTCGTTTTTCAACCTTCTAAGTATTATTATTATTATTATTATTATTAATGATAATTCGTAACATACACTTTCAGTGGCTTAGATGGTGTAATGGTTTGGGATCATTGGGCTGTTACACCCAAGTCATATTCGTATAACCTCCTTCAAACGCCTTCCTTCGGAGGAGAAGTACCACGGTTTTCCCTTGTATATTCTCTTCTTAATCCCGACATTCTAAAGATTCTCTATTTGATCGACCGATTCATATTGATAATTTAATCACCTGCCTGAGATCCACCATTTTCTTGCCTTTTGCTCAAGGTGAACCTCTTGATCAAATAGCTCGATATCCTATATTTGATCGATTTGTTTAAGATCCTCCACTTGATCAACTTTACTCATATTTTACACATAATCGACTGACTTGATCGACTTGATTCATATTTTCTACTTGGTTGAAATCCTCAAATTCATAGCTTCATTCTAAGCTTTGTCGTTTTTCTCCAGGTATCTCCTCTTGATCGACTTGTTTGGTGTTTCGTGCTTCTGATCACAAAAGGGTGTTTCCTTTAATATCTATAAATTGATTTTCCGCAGAAATACATACCGTTCTCTAGAAAACGTACACTACATCGTATATACGTGCGTATAAAAGAAATAAAAAACATTTTGTTTTGTTATTTAAGGTCGCATCAACTTCTATATCATTAGCTACCACTATTGCTTGTAACGGTATGGTAACTGTGGGATGACTCGATATGATGATGATGATGATGATAGGGGGTGAAAGGACGAACAAAATACAACCATGACCGAGGCGGGAATCGAATCCGCGGTCCTTCAGTCCGAGATCGCTACGGCACTACTGCCTTAGCGATCTCGGCCACCGGATAGGCAAGTAATCTGTAAAATAATCTGAGCATTTTGTTATACAAAGTTAGGAACCGATATAGAACATAATTGTCTTTAAAATATGTTTAAGTGTAGTTGTATTCTCCGACATATAATAGTTGTGCCATTTCACCAGTTGCGGCTTCTCTAGGGGGGGGGGGAGAATCCTCGCATATTTGCGTTTTATGAATATAATTTAAAAATAATACATTTGCTTTGCAATTTCAGAGATGTAAATTGTTTCAGTTGACCGCTAAAAGAAAATTTACTTTTATCGAATTTTACATAAACGAAGCGAAAATGCTTTAATTATTTTCAGGAACTGTCAGCCTTTCCTATTCCCCAGGTGTAAATCGTTTATACTTCTCAGCGCTCCTGGATTCAAATGACGAATTGTTTAAATATATCTGTTGAGCACAAGGGAGAATACCCTTTTTTCCGTGATGCCATTTACACGCGTCACTTTCCAGTACATCAATGTGTAACGTAGCTTTCTGTTCCCTACCTAGCAACGTGGCGCATTTGGATGAATAAACAATAAGATTTCTTCTAGATGTCGAGTAATATGGATCGAAAATGTTCTCATTTCCAGGAGTAGTGGATTAGGTTTAATATTCGGCGAGAAGTAGAATGTGTCTGCAATTTTTGGTGGATATTTTAATTTTTAGTCGACGAATCAGTTAAAATAAAAGATCTGCTGAGGAAAATGTATTATTTTTCACGAGCGGTTGGGGTAGTTGGCGAACTTTCGGCATATAATAGGTTATTTTTGGAAGATTGAGATTCTGCACAATGTGCCATGGCTCGTGAGTGACGTCACACGCCAGCAAAGGCAATGGTCAGGAGCCGAAAACTCTCCAGTCTTGGGTATAGCAACTACCACACGATTTAATATCACAACGAGGGTTGAGGTCGGGCGGGTGGCCGAGATCGTTAAAGGCAGTAGTGCCGTAGCGATCTCGGACCGGAGGATCGCGGATTCTAGTCCCGCCTCGGGCATGGTTGTATTTATTTCCTCTTTTCACCCTCTATCATCACCATATTATGTAGTCATCAAGTTACCATACAGTTAAATGCGAAAGTACTCGCTACTGACTTAGATGTTAATGGGACCTTTAATACAAAAAAGGGGATTGATGGAAGCCCAAGTGACGGTCAAACGCAATCGTTCGATTTTTCTCTATTTTCCCATCGCAAATGGACGCAAGGAACCTAATCCCAGTAAACCATCGTTAACATAAATTATAAGAAACTGAAATAATCGTTCTTGTTTTAAAAATTGGAATAATACGAATTTTTGTAACGAGAACACCGATTATTTCCGTCCCTTTGTATTCGTATATATGTACACTACGTGACAAAAGAAGTGATCCACCCAGAAGGAATACTTCAATATTATCCCATTTCGGTATTCATGCATGTTACATACCATTAATGTGCGAGTAAATGATTAGATTCACTCGTAACTGTAATGTGTAGTACGCCCACCAGAGTGGTGTTCCAGCGTATGTAGTTTCATTCACATCCAACAACTTGGATCCATCCAACTGGTTGCATCACTTTTTTGTCAGTTCAATAAGTGTGTGTAATATATATATATATGTATATATGTATATATGTGTATATGTATATATGTGTATATGTATATATGTATATATGTATATATGTATATATGTATATATGTATATATGTATATATGTATATATGTATATATGTATATATGTATATATACATATATGTATATATGTATGTATATATATGTATATATATATACATATATACACACATACTTATTAATACGTTTCTTCGGCGGGACCCAAATTTTGCTCGGTTGAAGATGCATTTCGTGTTAAGCGAGTTCGTACTATCGAGGGTTCAAGAAAAACGCCCCAGCCGCTACTTTCTAGGGTAGGCGAGGCGCAGTTGTCCCGTGGGGGAGCCGCTCGCCGCAGAGTGTGCCCCCTGGCAGCGCGACCGCCGGAAGCCCGCGGCCGCGCGGGACTTCCGGGGCAGTCGTCGCCGCCGGAGGGGGCCTTCGGTAGGACGCGCGCTAACCGCGAGATATTCGCGGCGTCCGAGGCAATTCAATTAGAGCAGCAGCTTTATTACGCCCCGCCGCGCGTTCCAGGCTGCGACATGGCTCGCGGCCACGTCTTCGTTTGTTTCTGCCTCCCCGCGAACGGCTCGCCCAAAGGCCACTGGAGGTGGAAAGTCGGCGGCCGAAGACCCACGATGCCAGGCGAAGGATACGCCATTTGGGAAACACTCAATATTGCGCAAAGTAAGTGCTAACATACCACAGGCTGTGAGTGGACCCTGAAGGAGATTTTGATGGCTCTCAGAGATAGTAGTCGACTCTGATTATAATTGTAACATCGTAAAGAGAAGTGTTTAGCATTACGCTCAATTTGTAAAAACGGACTGCATGTCCTTGGTACACTTGAGAATGAGGGTATTTGAAAACGGATATAAAGAGTTAGAGGACTAAACAGTAGAATGAGGTAAAGAGGCTGAAGGTAGGTTGAAGAAAACATGCTATAGTAAAACTACAAGTTTGCATGACCAGAAGGTTCTCTCTGTGAAAATATGATATATATTTTGGAAGCAGAAAAAAAATATAGCAGGTGTTGGAGATTTACTTTTCTTACTTTTACGAAACTACAGAAATTCAATCATTTGAACGGAACATTAGAACATGGCGAAATTTGGTCAGCCAGATTGTTAGTTACGGCGATCAGTCATTAGGAGAATGGTTCGTTTGGGCGATCGTTCGTTTAGGGGGTCATTTCTTGGGGAGATCGGTCAACGGAGGCGATGTTTTGTTGCGGGCCATCGTTTGCTGTGGCCATCCCTTTGTTCATGGTATGTGGAATGAATGGAAAGGCAATTTCGTACATACAGCTGAACCCCTAAGGCAGCTTGCTAGGGTGGTTACAATGGAATGTAGGTTATGGAATTCTTCCTCCGACATTCGTAACATATGTAGGGCCTATGTGATTAAGATGAAATAACTTTTTCCCACTATCGTTGCATCATAGCTCCAGCAAAAGAGCATTCGTATGCCACTTTACAAGGACGTACTGGCGAAGTTTTGAATGCTCAACGAAGTGGCAGACTGTTAAAGCTCGAGGAGCACTCCTGGTGCCAAAAACCCGAAGAAAAAACTACTCTACTGATCAGAACAGTGAAGTTAGTTTTCTAATGTAACTCATTGCGAAGCTTAAGTTGGATTGTGCAAGGACACTAAGGTCACAGTGTCACATTCGACACAGTTGTACAGTGCAGTTCACAGTTCATTCCTAATATTACGTTCGAGAATAACACGAACATCAAACAAGCGATTACGGATGCATTTCAAAAATATATTTTTCTGATGTTAAGCACACTTGTGAATTTGTCATAAGTGACTTAAAAAGAATTTCAAATTTTCATAACGCAAGTACGTTTAAAGTGGCGTGCGGCATACCCGTACGACACAGAGGTTAATATTAGTGGTAGGGACAAATCACTCAATCAAATAAGCGTAATTGTAATGTTCTAGAAGTGTCTAGAACTCATATCCTCTCAAATGGTTGGGACTAGTAGACGAAACGCCGAAATCCGGGAATTGTCGCGTGGTGAAACGAGGACGCAATTCGCAGAAATTGCTCGCGTCGTTGTAAAAACTTGTGTGAGAAAACAGAGTCACCTTCCGTGACCCGCGAGTCCGTGCCAAGGCGTGGAAGCGATTGCGAGGAAGCGATTCAGCACTGTATCTCAGCACAGAGCAAAGGACTCAGAATGTAACTTGTAAGGAAGGAAATGTGGGCTGATATGTCCTCGCAATAACCACAGAAAAGTATCAATGCTGCATAGGTGACCCTTTGAATTGACTGGGATTGGCCACCATTGCTTTTGAGGTGCGATCTTTGATGCGGGCGATGGTGTATGGGGGAGATGGTTTGCTGAGGGGGCGACGGTTTGTTGGGCGATCGTATGTTTCGGCGCAAGGCAAGCGAGCGTATGCGCAAGCGAGCGGGGGGGGGGGGTCGTTAGGAGAGATCGGCTCATTGCGATGCGTTCGCCCATTTGTCTCCATTACGTGTCCGCCGCCCCTTGATCCGCCCCATTCTTCCATGGCGCCCTCCGCCCTGCTGAAGGCTGCTTTTCGCTCCGCTCCCAATCCCCGCCCACCGTTAAGGGGCGGTGGCAGTGCGCGCGGGGCGTTGCGACGGGGCTGCGCAGGGCGCGGATGTGGTTGGTGGGGATGTGCCGAGTGCGGCAGTGCGGGCCGGCCGAGGCGGGGAAGGTTGTGGCGCGCTGTTCGTGGCCAGGCCGTGGAGGACGCGGAGGCGGAGGCTCCAGGGCCACAGGCGCCCAGAATCTGTGGCCGGCGACGCCTCTCGCAGTGAGGCCACTACTAGAGAGGAGAGTCGTTTAGATTAAGAAATTATGTTCCGATAAAAAGTCTGGGTTAATAATTTCGCGAGTTTTTTGGCAGGGTGTATTTATAGAGGTCAAGTTACTAGTGAGAACTACTCAGCTCGTTTTGGACAGACAATTTCTCTTCTCAGCTCTCAATTAATAAAAAGAATGATAGGGCTTACTCTGCTCTACGTTTCCAAATTATTGTTTCTTTGTAGTAAACGTAGCTTTATTTATAACTTATTTTTGGATACCTTCCTGTTTTTCTGAAGAATATTATTACCTCAAATATTTTGCAGATATTCTAGCAAATTGGCTACTGCTGAAATGTAAGTTTGTTTTTGTGAATATAAATGTGATTTTAGAGTGCTCTAGATATATTAATTTTATGATAAAAGTTAATCATCAGAGAACCTTTTCTGGACTCGCTTAATACCCATGTTTTATAGAACTACTCTGTGAATAGTCTTATTTATCACCAATAAGAGCAACAATGCTGCACAATACACTAATAATAATTTATTATTATATTAAACACTAGTGGTCCCGGCAATGCTTCGCTATTGCCATGCATTATATTTTACACGGTAGTAGTATCGTTATTATTAATCATGTTTTACGCTGAGCTCTGCAAACATTTTAATAGATGAAAGTCTTTCTCGCGAGTATGGGTTTGTACTTCGTGCTGATTTGGACATTGTTATCAAGTACATTATTGTTAAAACATTCTCTCTCGAGTTTGGGCATGCATTCGTTATGACACTGTCTTGGAGAAATATGATTTTCTTGTCCGAGATAAGTTATAATTCCGACCATTTCACAATCGCAGGGGCAGAATATGCGGTGAAGATGCACTTAATACTCGGGAGTGCGGCGGGTTGCGTAGAGCTTATATTCAGGGGCGCTTGCGTTAGCTTAAACGCATGAAATCAACATCCCCTCTATTTCCAACTCTTCCAGATGTACACACATTTCCATTGTACGACACCTACATTCTTTGTGCAAGTGCCGACAGTAAGTTTTATCGCAATCGAAGGAACGGGACCGCAGCGTCTAAAGTACAAGCAAACACACAAACATTAACTTTAATACGATACGAAATTTTACTCGTATATTACATGATGCTATCGTGTCCAAAACCCTTGTCGACAAAACATTTCTCAAAAACATTTGAAACAATATTGAGAATAAGCATGCCATCTCAATTATAAAACGATGACTATGTAATTTAATTTTAATTAGTTTAGAAAATTATTAATAATTAAGAACGTTTTTTAATACAATAATGCAAGAAAAGGGGAACTATGAGCAGTAGCGACTGGGAAGGCATGATAAGTTTGACAAAAGAACAAGTTGAATGTATTTTGAGAAATGTTTAAATAAAATTGATAAATATTAACTTGGAAATTCGGAACATTCGAAAGTGCTAGTGGATGGAGTCTGCCTGATACGCAGCCACGGAAGAATGTGTTCCAGGTGAAAAATGAAACATTAGTCGTCCAAGACGACTGTGCATTCATCGAAAGGAAAGAAATAGAGACAATATAAGTTTGTAGAAAATCAAATATTGGTTTAATGTTTAAAATAAAATAGAATTATATATATATATATATATATATATATATATATATATATATATATATATATATATATAAAATTAAAAGGAAAATTTAATGTAATGGTTCAATAACAGTTGGACTCTGACGCGGCTCTGAGGGAGATCTTTCTTAAGTATACAAATGGTGACACGCATCGTTGCGCGTCAGCGCGTCGTAAAGCCCTGAGGTATATTTTATTATTATAAATTTACTATTATTATTATAATCGTTATTATTATTATTTTTATGAGTTTTAAAATGCAATATCTGTGTTACCCGTCATAAATGATTTGATGTAAACAGATGCGAGATACAAAGAGGAAAGGTTTCAGTGTAAAAAACTTAAATTATTTGATACTCCCTGGTGAAGAGTTATTCCGATACAAAAAATGTGAGCTAAAGTTTACCAATGAAATCTTAATGATATTTCCAATTTCATCGCTAAATTATTGGACGTTTCGATGGATCAGCGCATGACGTATACAGGTTTCTGGTTCCATTAGCCTATTTACCTTCTAAGTGTAATGAGCTTTGGCGATGGATGCGCTATTTGACAATCCCGCCTACTGTAAAGTGCGTGCCGTGGCTCTGTATTTGCAGACCGAATGCGTTAGGTTAGTGACTTTAATCAGCAAAGTGATTCAGCCTATTGCGAATATGTTATGAACGCAACCAGGAATTGGAATGCTGTGTTAAAGATTTGGTAAAATTATATATGTGTGAATATTTCGATTTCCATTTTTTTCCATTGTGTGAATATAACGATATTTCAATTTGAAAATTACCATTCAGAAATTGTATTGATATAAAGTAATATATAAAGAAACCCTGGTTTTAATAAAGGGGAACTCAATCAGCTTCGTTGTAAGGTCAGTAATAACTCTACTTTTTATTTAAATATATTTAATGTTAGTTCGCTGTAATATTCGTGAACCTCGCAGATTACAAATTCGACACGTGAATGGTTATGCATTTTAAAATCTGAAAACACATACAGAATCTGGAAATGTATGTAAAATTAAATTCACTAATTGATATTATATATAATTTAATCGTATGGGATAAGTCTTTCTATTTGTTAATACACATTTAGGAAAATTAAATAATGTTTGCCTCTATAGCCTGTACTGCCCGCTTAGAAGATGTGACGCTCAGTTCGGGGCCTGGCCGTTCAAAGTTTCCAATGTGAAGCGAGTTTTCACTTTCGAAACAATGATTTACACAGGGCGAAATATTCACACGAGTACAACTAGTAATGTGGAGCAACAGTCCAAAATACATAAGTAAATAAGAATTCACTGCAAGAAGGTTTTAACTCGAAACGTTAATGTTTCCGCTCGAAGGCGCCCGTAGGAGTGGAATTGAGGAGAATATTCACTTTTTGAGGTCACACTTCTTCCACTAAGCTCAAATGGGTTTGATGAAGTCTCGCGATGGCAATGCTGCTGTGCGGCCGCGTTGCTCTCACGCCCCTACACTACGGTGCCGCCGAATTACTCTGTCTGTGAGTTGCCGTACCACCCACACACCAAACACGATGGCGACAATGCCTGATTTTCGGATTCCTTTGCGAGCCTGATTCTCACTGAGCGCGTGAAAAATGCTACGACAATGGCATTTTAATTGTCTGTTAGTTTGATATCTGTGCAGCTCTAAATAACTATCAGAAATTGCTTCAATATAAAGTATATAAAAATATTTAATGTAGGTTTCACATTAAGAAATTAATACATTTTGATCTGCTGCTTCATAGTAAATTTTCGTATTGACTGATTATTTCCTCTATCCGGCCGCAACAACTACTAAGTAATTATTGTCGTATGTGACTCGCATGCTTTTATCACGAGAGGTGGAAGAGTTTTTTTCCCGACGAATGGCGAGGTATCTACAATCAGCGGGACACTACCCGAGCCGGGACAAGCTCTAAGCTCCTGGTTGATCTCTTGACATGTGTGGTAGAATAGCGCATCTAAGTGTGCGTCAGTAACACATGAAAGGACATGACAAGGAAGAGAAATAAAATATCGCACACGGTCCGTCGCCCGTTTGACAGGATACTGCTCCGACATTCGCCTGGTTTTGATCGGATGAATCACGTATAACTATCCACCAGAATAGCCGGCGGCAATAATTCCCGTCCAGCACCAGATCCTGCTGCAGACGATGTGGCTATCTCGATACGGACTCGAATCTTACGACCTCCCGGTCAGAGGAATTCAGTGACAGCAGTAGGTCGTGCCCTGAGTCACATCAGCCGGTAATTTTACTAATGATATTGTTATTTTAATTTAAAGTGCGCGGAGAGAGAGGCGCTGGAGCCGTGATTTGCCTGTGGGAGACGCGGCCCTGACCCGCTCGCGCGGCTCCGCCCTCTGCCGGGCGCCGCCCTCAGGAATTCCAACTTGCTCCGGGGGCTAATCAGACAGGCGCCGGAATCTGCGAGGGGCGCGCCCTGGTTCCGTGAAAGGAACTAACGATTGCAATTACTCCGCCTGCGAGTGCCGGCGGCCAGGTCAACCAGCGGGTTGCCCCAACTCGTCTCAACTCCTCGCGGGGCTTGTGGCTCGCGCTTCAACTGCGCGTTACAGGTTGAGGGGGCTCACAGCATCAACTGATGTTACTGCTGTACCTCTGGCTGGTAGGTCCTAGGGTTCGAATCCCGATGGTTCGGCGTATATAGCTAGGCCGTATTCAGCCGCTTTCTCGAGGAGAAATCTAGGGGCCGATTGGTTTGGTCGTTAGTTTCCTTAGATCAATACCAGGTGAATGCCGGAGAAGTATTCTAACTTAAGGGCTACGGACCGTGCACAACTTTTCCCTCCCCTTCCTTGTTCTATCACAGCCCCTTATTACAACATACTTGCATGCACTATACAACCGCACTTGAAGGGAGACCACTTAGGAGCTTAGAGATTGTCCCGCTTGGGGCGCTGACCCGCTGATGAGAGATATCTGGATGAAGAAATCCCCGTAAGCTAACGTGTCGGTCGGCACAGAATCTCACTTCGACGTAGAATTACCGCCACATACATTGATTGAACATGCACGGCTCTAACGGCAAAATTAGCATAGCAGTTGATGGTCTCCAAATAATCAATCAATGCAACTGCGTCTACTGCCGTCTCCCATTACCACTCTCATGGCGGGTGTAAATGCAGATATTAAATTTGATTGGAATACACTTAATATTTAAAAAAATATAGTTCATAATTGCCAATCAGTGTATCCTACCTATTATTACCTATGGATGCAAAACCTGGACCTTGAACGAGTTTACAAAACATATATTGTACGTAAAAGTTTGTCAGAAAGCTGCTGGGTATTTCAGTGATAGATTCAATGACAACGGATGGAAACAGAAAAAAATACAGAAATGTAATTGTTAAAATATGTAAGATAGACCTCCTTAAAACGAATAGGCACTTAACACGTTGTTCATAGAAATGACGAAAGAGGAGAAATGTAGAAATGGAGAAACGTAGTTAAAACTAGGAATGAAGTTCCCAAGACGGACGACAAGCGGAAGACCACCAGGTCCATGGCACAGGGGTATTGTAGGAGTTGCTGGAAAAAGCTGATGTAAAATCGGTTAGCATGGAAAGGGATACAAAACATTATTTGGGACCCTAGCTTTGAGGCCACATCACTATTCAAATACTCCAAGCAATCCATACTGCGCTCGCACAAGCTACTTGCCCACCTGGGAAGTCCAGGGCTCCTGTGAGCACGGGCAACTCCCCCCGACTCCGCTCTATTTCCCCTCCAAATCTACGGAGTTGTAAACGACCAAACTGTTACTATGCTAAGTACACAGCGTGCTCGAAATACCAGGAAGAAAACTTGCTTTATACGAAAGTGTTTGGCTAATATTTTCTATTAAACAACAGAGATTTGAATTGTTTCAATTTATTTGACTACTAATCATTTTATTTAATTTTTATTTCCTTTTTAAATTTTGCCTCGTACACTAATTTTTACCAAGGGGGCAGGAATATGATTGAATAGCGAATTTCTTTTTTTAGTTTTCTTGCTTTTTTACATCATTTGCCTGCCGACCTCGACGGCCGTGGTGGCTAAGCGCGTGTACCGACTCTGCGCTTCCGTCCGCAGGATCGCAGGTTCGAGTCACGCCTTGGACATGGATCTTTGTCCCCTGCCTGTCGCGGATGGCCTCGCGTTCTGCTGATTCCAGATAAGAGTTAAGTGTGTTGGTGTCCAGTGTATGGCCAAATATGTATCTCCTCCGGACGTAGTTGGTAACAGGATGTCAGCTGCAGAAAGAAGGCGTAGACAGATGATGTTATTTGCGAAATAAATTAACACATTTCTCTGAAAGTCTCTCATACGGGCGGGCAGTTGTTTTAACAATATTTGTCGATTAAACCACCTGACATTAACGAAAGAAGTTAATGCCAATTGTTGTACCATTAAGTAAACGCGATTACAAAATCAAGATCTTTTTTATTCAAAATGGTTAAATTTTACTCTCAATTGAGTATTTAAAATATGACTGATGTATTTCACCTTAAGGCATTCTTTCTCTGATTTAATAGAGAAATGGAGAATTAATATTGATTTGGGGGTATAATTGTCAACTGACGTCTCCACAAGACTGTGGAGACGCCTAAGGCCTTCCGGTATCCAGTGACCTACGGCGCCCCAGGAGCAATTTGTGCAACCTTTACTTTCAAATTCCGCAGCAGTTGCCTAACCACCTACCCTAAGGTTCTGGACCCAGTGGCTTAAACTAGATACCCTGCGCGCGACATTCACATGTCTAAAACACTGAGGTGTTTCGTTTAGAAATTAATTTGAAATTTCAACCCTTTTTTCTTTCAATGAAAAACAATTCTTCCTGAACGTGCCATTCCGTTCTCTTATTAACTAGTTTGTAGTTAAATTAAATTTTATTAAAATATTAAAAATAATGGAAGGAACGATCATGTACCGTCCTTTGTTTGTTTAGTCACTGGTTAGTTTCCTTATTTCCTCAGCCTATGCTACCTTTTCGGTTTTGCCCCACCCTCTTCCCAGCTGCTATCTATTGACGCCAAAACATCTTTTTTACATTTTCTCAATTTTTGGAACCCAAATAGTAGAATTAAAATATGACTAATAATACTATTCAAGAGTAAAATCTGGTCGTATATACACATTTCCATTGGAAGAATTTGGAGTGATTTTTAGTGAAATGTTTGAGCAGTTTTGAAAATACGCAGTTTTAAGCTCATTATCTCTCTAAAGTTTTGAGTTTTCAAGAAACTTCATTAATTATGTGAAGCAACTGGAGTCACGAATGTGATAATTTTATAAGAAATTACCTAAATGTAAATATTGGCCTGAGATACAAAATATATTTTCTTTATTCTTTATAAAACCTTTCGATAATTTCGTCCTGATATCGCAGTATTCGATGCGACATGAACGTAAGATATTTGAAGAAATCAGAAGATATTTGTGAAGAAATCAGCTAAACATCATGTTAAATATTTTTACTTTAATATATTTAATACATTATACTGAAACGTCATTCATGATAATTTTGAGTATAATTTCAGCATTTACGTTTTTCTGAAATAATAAAATTGAGACCTGTATAGAACCGATGATAATTGTAAGAAAGTGTACACTAGTTTATTCTTGAATATTTGAAAGCATATTTTTCACAAATAAGTTTACTACATTTAATTCTGGTTTCCAATAATGTTCGTATTGCCTACTTTAATGTTCAGTGATATTATGTTTTCGACAATATTGATCAAAAATTCAGTAATGTAGCACTTCTGGTATATTTCTGAATTTACTTGTGTGTTTTTCAGACAATCAATTACCATTTACATCATAGTATTTTGAAACTCCTAAAGAATAAATAAATTTGATTTGCGATTATCCGTTGGTCATTTATGTATTTAAAGATAGTGGAGTGATGTTAGTAATGGTGTTAGTTGTGACGCCATTCCTATGGGGATGCACAAGAAACTGACTGAAGGATTTGTTTGTAGATAAATAAAATAAACCTATTCTTTGAATGTAAAGAGCTAATTAGCGTAAATTAGCTACTACACACAAACGCAAAATGACGACCAACATTCTTGGCAAACTACCTTGCACTTGTAACTCGTGTCGTGACGCATTTTCAGAAGGACCGGGAAGCATATCCGTTCGCGCGAAGAGCACTCGTCGCGTCGCGCACACGCGCTTCCCAAAAGCCACGCCTGGAACACAGTCCTCCTGAGAGCAGGAGATCCCTCTTCCAAGGAAAAAGTGCTCCAGCTGAGCCACCACGACAAAACACGTCATTTCCTAAAACCTTTGCGTGCCACTTAATTTAATTACTTAGCGGGAAATGGACGCTTCTACCGGTGCCATTCTAATGGGAGTCCCCTCCCCCAGAACCGCCACATTTCCGTAATGACACCAGGCGCGCTCAGCGTTTGTCAACTGTCACTAGTTACAGACATTGCCGCCGCGAAGCGCTCTCAGCGACACGTCTGCCATTCTACTAAGTCTGAAATTGAATAATAATTACACGTTGTCTTCTTCTTTGGAAAATTAATATAAAACTTGTGTAACAAATGTTTGCGCAATTAATGTTTTTCTACTTTTATGTAGTCCTTAACAGAACAAAGAAACGGCTCATATAGAAGTAGGGATTTTTGAAGTGGTCTTGTATTACAGAGAAAAACAACGTACCTAATCCTTTTGACAAGTCAAAAAACACCCTTTTACACATTTTGAATATTTTTATTGTACATTATTATTTTACATCTTTTGTTGTCCGTTGGACGCAAGGCGTTTCCCAACATCAGAATCTGCTTTTCCACAACTCCACCAGCAGTAACTCCCAACATGAAGACTTGCCGTGTGATTAACTTCTCTGGAATTCAATTAAGGAGGACATTGCGGAATATTTTAAAAAGACTTATTGAATACTTACATTCTAAGAGGATTTTCAGAGGCTTTCTGCGTTCCTCCCGGAAGCAAATTTAATCAACTAGATGAAAACTTGTGTCCAGCGGCTCGCTGTGCTGCGCCGCCCGCTGGGCGGGCGAACGTTTGCGCTGGTGGAGATGGAGGCGGAGGGGGAGGGAACACGGAAGGGAAAAGACGAGACCGACACCCCTGCAACTGGACGAAGACGGGCGCGACGGTGTGGGATAGGTGAGGGTTGTGGATCTTGCCTCCATTTCCCGTTCTCTAGTAGGGCGTCGCGGTGGGCGGCTGGAGTGAATTTTGCAAGCGCTTATTAATATCAGCCCTGTAGCAGGCCATGAAATTTAATTGAGCATCTTGGGCGAGGTAAGAATTTTTTCTCCGCGTAATTCAAACGAAAATTTGCATATTCATGAACTACGAGCATTTTTCGCTTTCCTCCTTTTTCGTTTAGTGGTGAAGTATACAAATGATAATGACGCCGTCCAAAATTTTGGTAAATTGCTTGAGGGGACTCTTAATTGAATAGAACGCTTCCCACACCATGGAAGGCATTTTTGAATATATCACCTGAAAACACATCTCTTGAAGCTTAGTTCGTTTGAGGAAAGCAAACAATGAAAAGTTGTTATTCACAGTAATTTTTAATAGATTGTTAAGGAGTAGAGAATTTCTCTTAGAAAATAAGTTACCTTCTTTGATAATAGTTATTTAGATAACAGTTAGGATGTATTTTATTCATTCATGTATTTGATTATTGTGTAATTCTTTTAATTATTTTAAGTGTGCACCCATATCATGTATTTTTATTCAATTTTCCCCGTAAATTGAATCGGTCCTCCATCTAATTTCGAATATCATTTCGAACAGCCTTTGCCTACCTTTTGCAGATTTTGTACATTATGTAGTTTAGGCTTCGTTGTGATCAAAATGAAATGACATAGATGAGCCGGACATCATGACCGGGGTGTATGTGTTTCCCTAGGTCATCCAGGGGAATGCTGGGATGGTTTTACTGAAAGGCCACGACTCCGAAACCGGGGTCGGTAGCCGAATTTGTTAACTACTTGAAGTCACGAAGGTGAAGCGAATTCGAGACATCGTGAGTTCCTGGATGGGTGACCGACTAGGACACTCGAGACCTAACGGCTACGAGTCCAATAGCCTTTTACGGGACATAAAAAGGATAAATATAAATATTAATTACTCGTGCTCCCGACAATGCTTCGCTCTGCAATGTATTTTACTTTATATGCTACTGGTCACGTGATTGTTAATCACGTTTTACGCTGAACTTCGGATAATTTTCAATAGCCAAAAGACTTTCTCGCGAGTGTGGTTCCGTCTCTCTCCCCCTCTTTCGGTCTCTCTCTGACTCTCTTTGATTCTCTCTCTTTCTCTCTCCGCGTCTCTGTCTTTATTTTCTTGGGAGAAATATTATTATCGCGGGGGACAGAATACAAATGAAGACATCTTAAAATCGAACTTCAGTGTGCAACGGGTTGCCTCAAGCAAGCGCCCTATTCAAGGCACTTGAGTCAGCATAAAATCATTATCTACGCGCATCTAGGTACGCAGGAATTCCCATCGTACTATGCCTACATTCTTTCTGAAAGTGCAAGCAATAAGTTGACAAAGCTTTATTTGCAATCGAATGAACGATACAGAAGCGTATTAAGTATGAGCCAACCAACCAACCTACAAACATCGTCTTTATATGTAAGATTTCGATATGTAGTTTATACTTCGTAGTGGCCATTGTTATGATGTGCAGATTACAAACCTTCTTCCCACTGTTGCCACGCACCCTCACGGCACCACGTGCTCTCTCCGTTGGTTCCGCCGTTTGCCTCGCCTCCGCGCGCCTCCAGAGGCAGCCGCCCCCAGAGGCAGCGGCCGATGTATTTCCATTACAATGCAGAAGGGCGGCTTTGAAGTCCTCTCCGCGTAAGAGACCTCAGGAACATCCATCACTCGGCGATCACCACCTCGCCTCCCCCACCCCTGCTTGTCCTCGAGGTGAGGGGGTGGGGGGGGGCTGTCGGCGGGCTCCGCAGCGGTTCGGTTTCCGTCTTGAGGACAGTCATTTCCGGATCGATCTCGTCAAAGAGCCGGAAGGGGGGGAGGGAGGCGGGCGGGAAACAAATGTTGCTGGAAAAGCAACAGTTGATTCAACCGACGTAGTCAATTTCCGGTGGGGCGGCTGGGACGGAGCAACAGGAAGTTGCCCCATTGATCTGGCCTTCTTATACCCGGCCATTCAGTTACTTCTGGAGACCGACCACGTACGAAGATGGGACCTTGTTGCAGAGACTACTTGAATCATTCATTGCCTGATAGGTTTCTAGGTATCGAAATATACATGTGAGTCAAATTAAATATTTCAAACGTTTGATAAGCGTTGTACGCGGGTAAGATGAGCTCTTTTTGCCAAAGAACTTGTGAGAAATCGTATATGACGAAGTTACGTCACCTGTGACATTAGCATGTGATTGTTGTGACGTCATGCAGTTTTCTTCAAAGGGAAGTAAGGAGTAATAACTTAACTCGTAACAGGAAACGAAATACCGTTGACTGCGTCAGACCAGTGAGCGAGTACGGATGAGGTCCCCACCAATCACCCTCGCCGTCGCGTACGCACTCGCCATCGCTGTAGCCCTTGAGCTCGCACTCGCCCTTCCTCTCGCCTTGCCCTCATCGCCGCCCTTTCTCACGCTCTAGCTCTCGCCCTCGCCCGCGCGCTTGCCTTCATCCTCGCCCTCGCACGCAATCGCCCTAGCTTAGGAACCTCTTCGAAAAGTTTTGTTCGACAGGTGACTATGTCAGGATGTGTCCTGACCCAAACCAGGGCATAAAGACTTGCATGTCAATCACTCAAGCGTTCTTGGTTATTTGCTTTTTCCTTCAACGTCAACGTCACAAACATATGGTGAAGACATCTATGCATTATGCAGGATTCGAAACCAAAACCACGGCAGCACATTGTAATAGCATGTTTCAACTTGAAATAACAATTTGGATCGAAATTGTGTAGCTAAATTTCAACACTGGAATATCTAACAACTGTGATGCAGAATTTTACCATTTATTATTACTACAATGAATGACATTGACTACGACCCGAAATAACGTCATCGTCACTTTGTTTCTGTGACATTACTATGAAGATAATCTATCAGAGTATCAAAAAAGTATACTGCTGGGCTCTGTTGGTTCTTTCCAACAAGTACTAATCACGGTTTTATTTCAATGAGAGCCTAAACGATTCATCAAGATGATTAACCAACCTGTAATTGAGCTCTCCTCCATGGAGGCCGTGGTGTTGGACGGGGCTTCCGTGGGCAACGTGGTGAGGCTCGTGAGCGGAAGTGAATCCGTGGTGGTCAGGCGTGCCGTACACGGGTGGGGGTGCAAGTGGGGATGGGGTGGTGACGGTGCGGGGACGGTAAACGGGCCGGGGAGAAGCGTGGTTCAATAGAGTTGGCGGAGGCGGAGGTGGGGGTGGCGGGGCGTAGTACACGGGCGTGGAAGAAGCGTAGTAGGTAGGCAGGCGGTGGTGGCGGTGATGGCGAGCGCAGGGGCGGCGGGGGGCGTACACGGTGGGGTGGTGGGGGGGGCGGTGGAGGTGATAGGCGGGCAGCGGGACGTCGCGCTTGTGTTTGTAGGTGCAGGGGGCTGGCTGACGAAGGGCGGTGGGGGCGGCGCGGAAGGGGCGGTATGGCGACGAGCGTGGGTGGGATGGCGGAGCCCAGAGCGCAGACCGCCAGCAGGAGAAAGCACACCTGCACACACAACGCATGTCAAGGACATAAAAACATGCTGCAAATGTTTTTACTCTTAATTAATCCCCTTTCCAACATTTTTAACAACTTATCACACTTTTTAGAATATTTATTTCGTGTTGTTTCTTTCCTCTCATTTTCGAGAAAACGTCGCTTTATTTTTCTTCGAAATTTGCTGATAAAACACATTAGGTATTCAATTTTCCATTATATTTTTACTTTAAATATAAGACAGAAACTATTTAAATCGTAGAAAATAAATGATAATAAGCTTTTATTTTATCGTTATTATAGCGAAGAATACTATTATAAACCTTTGTTCAGAATAAAGAGAATTATTTTACATTATTTCTGTGCATTATTTCTTTACATTAAACAAAGAGCACACTATAATTGTTTCTTCAATGCATTGATGCAAGGTAAAATACTTTTTTAAACAGCCACAGCAAAAGCGGTTCTTTCAGGGCATATATCGCGTGCTTAAAGTTCAATTTTTAGCACTAGTGCTAACACTGTCTCTATGTACGAGTACATTATTGCATTTGCCAACACAGGTTTTTTAAATAATTTATTATTATATTCTCGAAAACTCAAAACTGTTCTGTGTGAAATGGGATCGCGATTTATACGGAAAACATTCGGGGACTTTGGTACGAAGGTTTTTGTTTGGAAATTAGACGAAGGTGCCGAAAATTGATGGTATACGTTTTCCTATTTGATATATAGCTTGATCTGGCCTATATATCACGGCTGAATCTCTCTCTTGGCCAAGGTCAGGAACTGCAGCGACTCTGACCGGGAAGTCCTAGGTTCAAATTCCGACGATGGTGGATTTTACACACTAGCTAGAACAGCTAGGTAAAATTCAGCCGCTGTCTGAAGCAGAAATCTAGCGGCCGGTCGCTCTGATCGGTAATTCTCAGGTGTTTCTCCAATCAATATTATGCGAATAGCAGAGAAGTGCAATTAATATTAGGCGGATACCAGAGTTAACAAACGAGCCACGAACCGCACAGTGACTCTTCGCTACGCAGTTCCAAGTTGAGGGGAGGATCGACTTTCGGCCCTCGCGTTAACATAAAACACCCTTAAATCTGCCCAAAGCATAATTTCTTACGCATTTTATGCAAATACACCTTTAAACTAATTTGATGTAAATATTTTCTTAATGTTTTCTAGGAAAGCCTAATTTTTCTTGCCTCCTCCATGTATACTCACGCGAGAACGCATCATATCGCACACTGCATTTCAGCCGGGAAATGTTACTTGTGGGCGCATTTGTCAAACGACAACGACGCGGTCTGATCTTTGCACAAGTATCGCGTCTGACCCCCTCCGTTCACTGGCGGCGTCGCGTCGGTCGGTCGCTGCTTTGAATTGGACGAAGTCCCTGGCGCCTCGGGAACGAGGTCGCGCCTCAAGTCGGCGCTTCCTTTGAGCGGCGCCTCAGGAAATACATTCTATTAGAAAGCTCATCCGCCATGTTCGCCTTCTTGCTTTTCACGCCGCGGCGGATTTCCATTCGGAATTGTTTGCATGGAGATCGACGCTCCTTGGATTCTGCGCCAAAGGACATCGGCACACTGGGTCACGGAATGAAATGCGTCACACTCAAGCAAAGAAATGTTTCCACTCGTCAGTAATAATAATAGTAATAATAATTTAATGCCGATAAGGGTAGTCGAGAATGCTCAGGCAGTAGTGCCGGGCAGACTTGGACCGAAGGATCTCAGGTTTGAATCCCGCCTCGGGCATTGTTGTGTCTGTGTGTTTCTGTATGTTTGTGATTGTTCATTTCATCCTTCATCATCATTATTATTTCACCTCATCCCTCAGGGCTAACAACCCTGGGGATGAGGTGAAAAGGTGAGGTTTAAAAACGGATGTAGTATGAAAATGCCGATTCGCCGGAAGGGTCACGTGCACCTACCTTCGATAAATATTACTGAGCCCTTGAACTTAGCTGTGTAGATGGTGAAAAAATCCTGCCACCGTCGGGACTCAAACCGTAGGAGCCTGCCAGAGGCACTGCCGTGACATCAGTTCTTCCCGGAGGCATCTGAGTCCATTTACGTGTCGAGGATTCGACCGGTCACATTTACAGTGATACCAGAAGTGAGAATGTTTTTGACAAACTGCGATACCATCTGAATCACTGAAACATGAGTGGAACGTCTTGTATAGTTGACAGAGCTTCCAATCTTCTGCACTTCCAGGATGAAGTTCTTGATCCTGTTCCTGTGTCCACTTTCTTTTGGGCCTTCCTACATCGGTTCGTTCTCTGCATCTGTTGTCCACTCTGTGTGCCGCTAGCCTGCTTTCGGGTATTCTTCTTAGATATTCATATCTATTCTTTTCTGATTTCTTTCCAGTTTCTCCAGAAATGGTTCGAACCCCAATTTATTTCTTATCTATGTATATTTCTTTTCATCTAAGATGTTGTAACCTAGGGTGCTCCTCAAAAGTTTCATTTCTGCTGCCTGGATTTTTAGGGTTGTCTTTTTTTGACTCACTCTTGCATCATCTCCATGCTGGTACAGATACTGTGTTGAATTTTATTATTGTTTCTTTCATTGTTTTCTTTTTTAGGTGTCTGTGTTTCGTGCCACAGGTAATTTATTTATATTTTGTGATTCTAATATCTCACGAATTTCCAAGTCGACAGTTAGACTTCGGTTTTCGGCCTCCGCCATTAACATTAAACACCGTTGAGGGCAACAAACTAAATATTTTCATCCATTTTACGCCAAAATATTGATAAAACTTGACATGATTAGTTCCCGTAACTACTACTAAAGTCTTAAGACATAAAGAAAAGGGCTCGTACAAGGCAATATATGAACAAGGAACACTCCACAAGGAACACCCATGTGGGAAAATCTATTTTACGTCAGAGAATGTTTATCTTTTGCTGCTTTCTTAATTTTAGTGTATTGATATCGTAATTGCAATGAAACGAACAGAAAACCACTGTTCAATTGATAGAAATTTACCACATTGGCTTCTAAAGTTTGAGTTTCGGGCATCAAATGGACTGGAAGATAAATTTACAATGAGCGTAAATTCCTCATTTTGCAATGTCACGCTTGTGGTATATACAATGTCACTGTCTCAAAGCATGAGAAAATTAATTTTCCTACAGTTGGTGCCCTAATTAGGTATTGTATTTGGTGAGCCATGCAACGCCACAGGTGACGAGTAATAACTGAGATCGTTGTTATGGGTTTGACAACTATCGAAGTAAAAATTAGTTGGTAGTATTGACTGAAAATATGGGGGCAAATTCAAAAATTTACGATAAAGATAGTTAAGCACATGAGCGTAGAAAATACATTTTTAACATCTTTTGTATAAAGTGAGTGGGCATAGGGATATAAAGCCTGGATGGGAGGGAAACTATAGAGACACCATTTAAATCACCAACAACGATATGATTCTGAATGGCAGAACATACCACAACTAGCTGGGAAGACAAGAAGAGTAATAAGAATCATGAGAGAAAGAAGAGTAGCAAAATGTCGGAAAACTTAAGCACGATAATATTTTCAAAAACATATCGTAGGCTAAATATTGGGAAAAAACAACGTGAAGACGACAAAAAGCATCGTACCTCAACGAAGTGGTCAGTTAGATGGAATTTACCTCCAATATGCACATAGAGAGGAGTTCAGAAAATAGAAGACAGTAGCAAATAAGATGTGATGTGCTTCGTTAAGTAAAAAAGTGCAGATAGTAGATGAGAGGGGCATCTGTGTCGAAGCTGGACCTTTGGAACATGACTGCCTGTGTCGGGGGTTAATTAATAGACATGTTTTCTGAGACCCCTTCAACAAGATGAATCCGAGAAAGCGGCATTGGTGGCTCAAGGCATCAACTGACATCAGCGCATTGCCTGTGATGGGGAGGTCCTGGGTTCGAGATCGGCCAGTAGCAGGATTTCTACACTATCTAGATCTGTGTCGAGTTCAGCAGCAGCACTGTCTGAAGTAGAATTCTAGCTGCCGACTGCACGGAAAACTACCGATCAGAGCAGCGGACAGCTACAATTCCCTCGCAGACTATGGCTGAAGTCGACCCAGCTATGTAGCTAATGTTGAAAATACTTTCTCCGCCGGAACGCGAGCCCTAGGAGCTTCCGGTCAAAGGCACTGAAATCACATCAATGTAGTTGCCATGAGCTAAGTGGGTGAGCGGCATACGGGCGCGTTCGGCTCAAGTCTAGTGAAACACAAAGTGGCGCGCAGAGGGCAGCAACGGTCCGGCCGCGAACAGTCTGTCCCGAATTCTCGAGTTTGAGCTGGTCCTATTTGGGCTACGGTAACAACGCAGCCGAAATATCGGTGTCCAGACGACTGGGAGCGAAATCGTACGGCTTATTTCACCCAAATGTTGCATCCAAAGTAGTGCGAATATCCCCAACATTTCGCTGTTCATTGTTTAAAATATTTGCAAGAAGCACAACCAAGAGCATCTGTACATGTATTGGAGGTAGTCTTGGTATTACAGATGGACTTGATGCTCTAGTTGATTTCAGGCGAATGGAGCCGACGAAAACAAAAGAAACAGATCACTGTCAGACAGCCGATGTTTTCAGACGCCGTCGGTAGAGGTCGTTCGGGTTGATTATGCGCATTGCCATTTACTAGCAGTGTTTGAACCAGTCGGACATTTCGGGCGCAAACGTCCGTCGACCGGTCTAAATTTCGGCCAAAAGCTGTTCCACTGCGACCGCCGCCTTAAGTCTTCCACAGAGCGGCGAGGAAGATTCGCAGCGGATGCGGCGCGAAAACTTCCGCGCTAGACGCGGCGACGCAATTTGCGGGTCCGTTCACATCGCAGCGTCAATTGTGTCAGCGTTTGGAGACAGTTTTCTTCACTCGATAAGGAAACCGCGCTCGCTTGTATTCATGCTCGAGATAAAAATTGTCAATAAAATAATAGTACGTACAAAATTCGCCGCGTAAACGCTGCCAATCCGCTGCCGCGACGCTCACTAGCCACCAATGTCTGCACGTGCTCATAAGGCAACACGCGACGCGAAAGTTCCCCTGCGGCCGTTCCGCGTAGGCGGCGGATTTCTCGCGCCGGTCTGTGGGAGGCCTTAGGCCCACTGCGTGCTGAGTGGCTTCGCGTCGCTTTTAAGGAGGCGCCTGGCCGGGTGAGGAGAGGGCGCCTCCTCATTTCGAAGCTGCTTGCTAATTCCGCATATCCAATATCATGCTCCAGGGGGCGCCGTGATGGCTCCGTGATTGGCCCCCTTGTCCCGCGCCCCGCCCCCGCCGCCGCCGTCGCGATCCGCCGTCGTCGCGCCCTCGCTGTGTTTTTGTAGGTATCGCACCGGAAAATTAACGGAAAACTCGTGACTCGACTTCTGTGCTCTTCTGACAGTTGGTCTCCTAAAGATGGGAAGTTCTTGGAACGTGGTGGTTTGTGGTCTCTCTGAGGAAGTTTTTTTGCTACCTCAGTGATGGAACTAGCTTCTTGTGCTTTAGGTAGACATATGAGTATGTGTCAAGCCGTGAAGGCGTGATGAAGTGGAGAATGAGCGGGAAGTGAGAGAGTGAGGGAGGGGGAAAATGAAGGCGAAAGTCTGCGATGTGCGGAAAAGGGTAGGTGAAAGTAGCGGTTTGTTTTGCCCCAAAGATTAGACATAATTTATTATATAGTCTTCCTAGTAATTATTGGGTTATAAGTGCGTGTTGAAAAATATAATATTAGTAGTCAATTATTATGCTTATTATTGATCTACTCGTATTATGGATGACTTTGACGTCTGTGCTCTTGTGACGGTTGGTCTCCTAAAGATGATACGTTCTTGGCACGTGGTGGTCTGTGGACTCTAAAGTGGCTCTGAGAAAGTTTTTTTGTTCTGTTTGTAATGGAACTAGCTTCTTACATTTAAGACAGGCGTATAAGTAATGTCAAGTCGTGGAAGTGTGATGAAATGGGGAATGAACGAGAGATGGAGTGGGGTAGTGAAGACCAAAGCATCAGACTATATATTACGTTGTCTTTAATAGTAATTATTGGATTATATTGAAACATATAATAAGAGTAGACAATAATTGTTATTATTTAGATAATGATTTGATGATCAATTATGTTATTTATATTCTCAAACACTGGTACTAAGTAAATGTGAGTTATGAGTTACGTCAATTTCTTTTACAATATTTTGAATCAATAAAATAATAATAATAATAATAATAATAATAATAATAATAATAATAATAATAATAATTCCTTTAAAGTCTTTTAATAACGCTTACTAAATAAATTATCGATATTATTAAGCGTATTATACGTGGATTTCATCCCCAGCGAAAACTTTAAAGATGAATTTTTAAAATTTTAGTTTTTCCGCTTCTACCAGTATTACAGCCCATGGACAATGCATATTTTGAATTGAAACATTATAAGCTGTAAATTATTTCATAATTTATATCGTTTTACGTCTTTTACCACAATTTTGATGACACTAGTTCTTACGATGTACATGTAATAAATTGTTAATTTTAAATTACTTATTTTATAAGAAATTGTGAAATGAAAAAAAATACATATTGCTTTATCGTACTAATATTATATAATAGTTTCATTTTCTATCATTTTTCGTAAAATTTGTTGATCAATTTTTATCATTACCTGAATTATTGCGATGGAAATTCCTCTGAAATACATGAAGTTATAGAAATATTTGGACGCTTGTGTCAAAGGAGACTTTATACTTTTGAATGAAATTCAAGATGTTTCAGCATAAAAAATATTTTAGCGTTTCCGATCGAAATTGAATGAACCCAATTGGCCTCAACGTTCGCGTCAGCGAAGCGCTGAATCAGTGCAGCCCGCGCAGCCCGCGCAGCCCGCGCCGCCAAGTGTGAGTCGAAAGTCGTGAGACGGAGTCGGCGTTGCCGCTCGCTCAGACGCCGCTCCGGGGCACCGCCTCAACCGAGAGAAGCTCCCGATAGTGCAGTACATAGAAGTTTAAATGTGTGTATGTGGGGGAGAGGATAGGCACGGAAGAGGAAGAAAAGATCGCGCGTTATCTATGGCTATTTATTAGGATATTGCAACTATTCGCCTGGTATTGATCGGAGAAAACAGTTAAAATACCTTTCAGAGTGTCCGACCGCTAGAATTCTCATCCAAATAGCTTCTGAATTCGAGCTTGATATGGATGTAGCGAAAATTCGCCACTCTCAAGATTCGAGAGATTTACTGATTAATTGATTAGGGATTCTGTGCGCATCAACTGATAAGGTCATTAGTCTGGTACGTGTAGTGCATGCTTTTTTCCTCGGGAGATGCGGTCATCATCCCCCGCTAGATGATGCGATCCGGGTTCGACGTACCATCGGCTAGCGGGGGTTTCCCTAACCAGGTATTTCCCACCAGTGAGGCATTTCTCCATCTGGGAGAAACTCTAAGCTACCGAACGGTCTCCCGGCGTTTGTGGCAGTGTTGTGCGTGCAATTACAGGTGTGTGTAAAGGGTGAGGATAGGACAAATACGAGGAAGGAAGGATGACGTGCGGTCCGTGGTCCGTTTTCAGGGTACTGCTCCGACATTCGTAGTGATGGAAGAAACCACGGAAACCTACCGATCAGAACAGCCGACCGCTAGAATTCTCCTCGAGACAGCGGCTGAATTTGAAATAGCTATGTAGCTAGCAGGAAGCTAGTCAAAAATTCTGCCGCCGTGGGGACTTGAATCTAAGGCTTTACGGTCAGGGGCACTGCAATGACAGTGGCTTTCCTCGTCAGGGGCGCTGCAGAACCAGTGGCAAAGCTGCCTCTGAACAAAACTCGGCCGGTCAGCGCGGGAGAAGTAGTCTTCGTGCGTGGAGGGTGAATGCAAGAAGCGGTGGCGCGTGGGGGTGGGGGTGGGGGTGGGCGAGCGGATTTGCAGGCGGGCGCTGACAGGAATTAACCCGGGCATAAATAGAGAAAGCGGCGCCGAGGCCCGCAACCTTTTATACTCTTAGGAAGTTGGATTTGGGCCCCGACAAAAGGGCAGGCGGCGCCGCTGCAAGTAGCCGAAATAACGAGGGCAGGGATATTACGAGTGGCTCCACATGAATATCTCATCTGGCGCATTCAGCCCTTCCGCCGCTGCTCGCGCGCCAATCCGCCTCCTCTCCGCCCTCCGCCCCCCCCCCCGCCGCTCTCGCAAATCTTTTTCCTTCCCTCCCTCCCTCCCCCCCCCCTCTCTCTCTCTCTCCCGTTTCTCTTTGCTTCTCATTGCGCGCTGTCCATTGCTGTAGCCGCCTTTCTCTTTCGGTCACCATTTCTCTTTTCACTTCTGTTGGTCACGAGATACGTGCAGAACAAATAAAGAGTGCATAATTGAGTGAATTACGTAGTGTGGCAATAGGTTAGGGTTTAATGTCGTACCAACATAAAGATTTTATCATGACAACATTACATTTCTAATAGCTCAGGTTGTTAGTGGGGAAAGGAGGACATAAGCCTAGTAAATAAAAATCCGTCTACTAGTAAAGAGATTCACTTCAACATAACAATTAAATCAATTGAGTTGTAAGAAAGAGGTAAAATAATTATTTCTAATAAGGGAGGACAATTTCAATTTAAGGCAATGATTTTTTTAAATTACACAAGTGGTAAAATATAACTGAAATAATACATGAAATGTCTTATCACAAATGTAAGGTAACCTATGAGTTAACATATTTATAATGATACATATATTTGTTTTAATTTTACAAAGTTGCAATTTTATATAAAGGGAACTCGGAATAGTAACAACACAGACCTATAAATATTATATGTTGAAAATATTTTACATACAATCTCTGGGCGAAGCAACAAAATCATTTACGTACAAAAAATTCCCGTTTATAGCTTAAACATGTTTACATAAAAGAGTAGATTGAAATGCGAATAATAAACATGTAACTTCGAAAATTTCTGTTCCTGTAATATAGGTTGCAATATACTGAATGTAAATCAAATGCTAAAGCATAGATTATAATATTTAAAAAAGAAAAGGATATAAATACGTAATACTGGGTATGCATACATTTTTAATGTGATCCATGTGTAATCCAATATAGTATTCATGCAGAAACATGAACATTTTGTGGGAATATTAAGGAAAAGCGATCAAACTATGCAATATGATGTATTATGAATTTAGGGGTTTTCAGTATTTGAGCACATCACTTATCAACATTATTTACTACTAATAACCAATATTCGCGATTTCAGCCGTTGTGTGGAGGAGAATTGTAGCGGCGGACTGCTCTAATCGGCGGTTTTCCGTGGTTTCTGTAGGCGAATGCCGGAGCAGTACTCTAACAAAGGCGGCGGCGATGTGCTGCGGCGATGGTGTAACGGTTAGCGTATCGGACTGTTGTATGTTAGACTGAAGTTCACGGGTTCAAACCCGATCGAAGCCGTGAATTTTTAACGGCAAGAAAATACTTTGTACGCCTTCCTTCAGAGGGGAAGAAGAGCCGGCTGTCCCATGTTAGTAGATTTAGTGTATGTAAAAGACCCTAAAGCCTAAATGAAGTCTCTGACCTAAATTCAAATCGCCTGTTTAGTCGCCCAACAAATACCTCCTTTCTCCGCTAGTAGCGAAATTTGCGAGGTCAGACAAGAGCGGCCCTGATTTTCTGAGTCTCGCTACGTAAAATAAGTCATCAATTCAATTCAACAAAAGGGTCACGGATTGACAGCGATCTTCCCCTTTCCTTCGTCCTTTCTTTTCCCCTTATTTGCGCACAACGTTGCATGGGGTTGTCGGGAGCTTAGAGCCCGTCACAGTTGGGGCGGTGCCTCCCCGGTGGGAAATCCCTGTAAGGGGAAAAATGCCACACACCCACGTGTAATCGGCGCGGATATCACGATCCAGGAGGGGAAGGAAGCATATCGCCTTCTCCCGTGATGAAACCACGAGCAGCCACAGCAGTTGACACAAAATTACCAATCACCCAACATTCGCTGACTCTTATCATCTATGACTTTATCTCAAATTTGGGATAGCCTTCCTACTGCCCTTCAAATAAACTGATTATTCAGGTACTCAAACGTGCGATGTTAATCAGGTGTTGCAGGGAAGGCAAACGGTGGTTGCAGGGAACGGAGTCGGCGACGGCTCGCCTGTCGCGCGCGTCTCCTGCTCTCTGGTGGACGTCCGGGCCGCGAGGGGAGCGGGTTAGCGGCGGGTGGACAGGGTGCAGGCGAAGGGGGGGGAGGCCGCGCAGGGACGAGGTGGGTCCAGTTTGACACGCTGCTTCTGCAAGGTACATGCTTCCATTGCACATGATGACTCTCTCACACTCTCACACACACAAAGGCGCGCGCGTATACACTCCACACTGAGCACTGTTGCTCCTCCTGCGACCCGCATTCCTCGTTCTTATATTCCTTTCAGACTTCATATATTCCATTTTATTTTTTTTATTTCCTGAAGACTGGTAGAATTTAAACAAATATGTAAAGTAGTCATGAGAGTCTTTGATTTGTACTCAATGAAAATACACTCGTTTTAGTTCTGATTATTTCCTAATCAATTCGTCATCAATTCTTGATATTCTAAATTTAATGTACTTATTTGAGTGTAGTGGGTCATAAAAGGGCAAGGTAACTCCTACAATCTTAACAGTATTCGCTTCAGTACTGCCAATTGCTATGGCTATGTGCTAACCACACGTACACCTTAACCCATGGCCGCAATGCTGGGACGCTGCTAGCAGGTCTTACCTCGTAAAGAGCTGTTGTGTTAAAGTACATGCAGATACATGCATACTGCGAGTTGCTGCCCTCCTTATAGGCATCGCACTCTCATTCCATCCAGCCAGCTCCGTTCCGTCATTCCTGAAACCCGAGATCTATGAACACGTATTCTCTTCCATGAGCCCTATTTATTAATCTCCCTCCTAGTGACCCAATCCCTCTATCCTCACCCCTTCACAGGCTTTTCTACTACTCCTTACAACCTTCCTTTTGACCTTTTCTTGGCTCCCTATTGTGTTTTACGTCCACCTTTCCTCTTCATATCCCGCTCTCTTCCTCTCCCGCTCCCTCCGTACCTGGTACTCCTCCCTGCTCCCTTTCAACCCACCTCCTCTTCAATGTATTCTTTCGTACCGCCCCCTCTTCATCGCTCCTTCACCACTCTGTCAACCTCAACGTCCCTGCTCCCTCTTCCCCTCTTCTCTTCCGCGAATTTTCTTCCCTGCCCGCTCTTCGCCACTACGCCGATCCTCGCTCCCTTTTCCCGTTCCCTCTTACGCGCCTCAGTTCCCAACCCCGTTTCCCCGTCCCCTCTTAGCAGCTCTCTTTTCCTCGCCTCATCTTCCGGCCCCCTCATCATGGCTTCCTCTTCACCACTGCCTCTTCCCCGCACATTATTTCCCGCTCCATCTCCGTCCCTCTTCGTCGCCCCCACTTTCCCGCCTTGTCGCCTCTGTCCCTGTTCGCCGCCCCCACTGCCCCACGCGTCCGCCTGGCGGAGCGGAAACGGGCCTCCGCGGCGGCGCTTGGGGCTTCCGTCTGGTCTCACGGATGTGCACAAAGCTAACTTTATAGGCAAATAGCGAACGTGTTAATTATACAGGAGCGTGTTGAATCCGTAATGTTAATTTCCGCAGGGCGAGGCGGCGCAGCGTCGCTAGTTAGTTCGCGTATCAATAAGTAATGAGCGGGCGGCGGCGTCGCACTTGATGTGGGCGCCGGACGGCGGTGGTTGCGGCGGTGGTGGCGGTGGTGGCAGTGGCAGTGGCAGCGGAGGAGGCGGCGGCGGCGGCGGCGGCGGGGGTGGTGGTGGTGGTGGTGGTGGTGGAGGCGGCGAGGGGGTGCCTGGGCGGGGCCGAGTGCGTGATGGCCAAGGCTGTGGGACGGATGTCGGGCGAGGGCGACGCTTCAGCGACGAGTCCAGCGCTGAAGTCCCTTAGCACTCCTTGCCCTTCCGGTCACTAACGCGGGAGGCGGAATTTCGGTGAAGTACGTGGGTGTGATTCTGTTGGCCGAATAGGGAAGATGCGATTTTTGACAAAATTTTGGAGAGGTGGCCATTTCTAGCACAGGATGGTAGGGAAAACGTAGGGAGAAGCAAGAATGTCCAAAAAATTTAAAACGCCAACAAAGAGGGCACGTAGAGGGGAAATTAGTGGATGTGGAAAGAGTCCTTGATAAATGAGATAGGAACGGAGCTCTGGAATGGGCGAGAGAAAACCAAAAACTATTGGAGGGTTTCAGTTCTAGAGCTGTTGGGAGACTAGAGAGAAACCGAGAAAGATGATTAGAAAGCGAAATGGTAATAGAGGAAGAAATGTGCTGGCAAGAAATTGCGAAGGGATGCGAGACCGAAATTGTGTAAGGGATAAGAAGGAGAAGTACTGTAAGGGAAGAATAAATATGGAAGAATATAACTATACATACTTGGGACCAGGTGCAGAGGAAAAGGAGAGTTTAACGAAAATGAGTTTGAAAGAGGCATGAGGAGGAGGACGAGTATTGGTTGCATATAAGATGAGAGGGAGTCATAATTTACTTGACCAGGGGCGGTTATCCTTTAACATTTTCTTTTACTGTTGATTTATACATATTAAAGTAAAACTTTATACTATACGAAAGTTTTTTTATTAGCCAACTACACATTCCATTAAGGGCAAGCACCACCTTCTGCTCGTGCAGGGAATTATTAATCCTACTTTAATAAAGTGATACATCATGTGTTTGGTAGCTTACCTTTAACTTACATACCATGTTGAAATCTAATACAAGGGTGAGAGAGCCAAGTAAGCCCATCTATTAAGTGACAATATCGGGGAATATTTTTCACAAATACGTGGAAAGGGAATCTGTTTTGAATTTGGTTTGGTGGTATAGGATTTCGGCTGACGTTGTCTGCATATAATGTGGCGATTTGTAGAATTGGAAAATGGAAACTGCGAAAAGGTAATGGATGTGGTTGACTGTGGGGTCCACGAATAGTTCTATGTGAAGTTCGTCGTTGTTAACAAACCATGGGGCCTTGGGGATTGTCTTCAGGTACTGGTCTTGAAAATTAATAATTCATTAATATTTTTTGTTGAATTAATTCAGATGAGGCAAGCGTATAAAAGGATTGGTCTTCAGATTGTTTTGTGAATTATTACAGCTGTGACGGATGGTAATGCAGAATGTGTATTGATGATAGGTTTTAGTTGTAGTACTTTTCTTTTTTCTTGATTGCCTTCGGTTTGCATATGTTTTCAGCAGATAAGTGTTGTGGGCATGTTAAATCCAAGATATGTAATTGAACTATTATGTGAAAGTCGGATGGTTCGATTTTTAATGTTTCAAGGGGTTGGGAAACGTGTAAGGACTGAGGGTTATTATTTGGCAACCGGTTGTTGATGGGTTAAAGTGAAACTTTAATTTAGTGATCGATTTGTTGTTTAGACTAAGTTTCATTGTATTTCGTATTTTGTTATTGTCAAGTCCTGAGGAAAAAATTCCACCGTGCCGCCCGCAAAAATGGGGCAATTTTTATTGGGATTTATTGTAGGGCAGTCTGATATATAGATATTGAAGAGTGTGGGGGTAATGGTGATACTTGCGGGAGGCCTGCTTTTATTTGCCTAGGATTTGTGTGGTGGTTATTGGCATTCACTGAAGAGGTTCTGTCGGATAGGAAACTGTGGATGGCTGAGGACATGTTTCTTAGGAAAGAAGAGCTGATGAAGCTCACGACCAGGTGCGAGGGGGGGCAAGGAAGATAAGTCGCGGGGACGACAAAGGGAGTGAGCAGGTAGGATTAAGAAGGATAGGTTAAAGAAAGGAAAGAACTTGCAGAGATAGGCTTTAATAGGACGATGGAACAGGGGGGACACGTTTGAACGGAAAAGAGAGTAAAGAGCTGTGGTTTCCCTTTCCCTCCACATTCTCGTTCAAGCGTCATTGTTCGGCAGTGAGGATGACCCAAGGAGCGAGCAGTTAGACGTAGGAAAGAGGAGGAAATGGAAGGAGAGATCTAGAGAGCAGGGTAACAAATAGGCACAGTAAGAACGATAGCGAAAGGACGTAAGTTAAGTAAATAGGAGAATCCTTGATACATGTGCGATACAAGTGTTGTAGCTTTCCATTTCACCATTAGTGACGGGAGTTGTCACTCCATGGATCTAGGAGTAGAATGTATGGGCAAAAGGAAGGAGAGAGCTAGATGTAAAGGAATTGTTGGACATAACAAGAACGATGCTGCAATAGCGGATGAAAGTTTTAACAAAAAATTGTCTCAACAATACGAAAAAAAACGAGGAGGCAGTGGGATGATTGCATCAGTCGTTACTGGGTGTCATGCCAGTAGGGCATGAATCGAGTCAGCAATTATTGAGTGAGGACGATAGAAGATGAAGAGGTAGGAGATGGAAGAATGGACGAAAGAAAGGAGAGAACACTGGGGCAAGCGGATCACTAGGCGTAATCAGGACGATGCTGTTATAGGAGGAAGGTACGGAGGTTTTAACGAAAAGGCACGTCACGAGAGTAATGGCAAATTGGGAGGGGGTATGATGAGAGCAGATTCGAGTGCAAAGCAAGGAGATAACTAGTGTGCAAGGGGAGAACTAAGGTTAATCAGAAAAATCGCAAGGATGAAGATGCAGGGGTAATTTAGCAAAAACGATAGTCTTGGAAAGTTAAAGTTGCAGGATTTGATATTTCTATTAATTAAGGAGAGGACACTCCATTAGGCGTAAACGGTTAATTTCTAGGATGCTGGGCAAGAGCTTTAATAGTCAATCAATCGACGATTAACGAAAAGGTGGGTCAAGCGTCCGTGGCAAATTCGGTGGAGAGGGTACGATTGCGCCCTTGGTAAGGGAGTGGACGAGGAAGGCGGGTGCGAGGTCGTAATAGCAATGCGACGAAGCGAGGCCGCGATAACTCAACAGCGGGGCGGAGGGGGAGCGGGGGAGGTGGCGGCGTGGGCGCTCTCGTTCAAGATGTTATTCCAATAACGTCGCCCGGCGCCGGTGGCGGGCGGGGCGCCGGTGCGGGGGGCTAATTTAATTAATGGGGACAAAGTTGCGGCGCGGTGCGCGGGTGAGCGGTGGCGGTGGTGGTGGTAGAGGCGTTGGCGGTGGAAGCGGTGGTGGTAGCAGAGGATGCGGTGGCGGTGACAGTGCGGAGATGATGACGGTGCGGTGGCGGCGGCGGAGGTTGCAGTGGGGATAGAAGTAGCGGTGGTGATGGCGGTGGTGGTGGCAGCTCTGGGGGTGCTGCTTCAACGGCGCTGCCCTGCGAGGCGTGGGCGCGATGCTCTGCGGCCGACCACTGAGCAGGTGTTCGCTTGTTGTCAGGTGTTGTAGTTCGGCCTCAGAATGATTGCGTGGTTGGGAAAATTTTAAGAACAACATTTTGAAAGTTTGGATGAGTTTAATGATGAAATGCAGAATGTTCTTGTCATTCTGTCGCAAACTATTTCTGAACTTTTTCTATAAGTCTTATTCGAAATATGTTTTAATGGACAGGCAATAAGTCCGTAGAGAGTTAGTATGTCAAAACGTAATTCTTAAAAAGGTTATCATTCTGATGTCGCACGTATTAGAACAGCAATAAAAACGCGGAGATTGTGATTCGCATTTATTCACAGACTACATGTTCCTATGTATCGCTAGATGTGTACTCATGTCAAAGATTAATTTCCTAATGGAGATACGTCAAAAATTTTTAACTTGAACAGCTAAATGCTAGTCTGGCAGACAAATTACTTTTATCAAAAAGCAATACCAACTTGCACCTTCTTGCAGCCTAATGTTATTAGATAGGCATTACCTGATCCATTTTGTGTTTCTCTTTCTAGTGTGACTGTTATGATAAGGAGAGGAAGAGGAATTATCCCGATGTACACGCAGGACATTACCGATTCAGGATCCCGACCTGGTCTCCCGGTTGTTGTTTGGTAGCCCCAGAACTAAACCTATAATATTATGCGTCTTTTAAAAGAAATTTTCTCTGCTATATCAGTATTCTTTTTTATCTCATTCCCAGATTCTTTTCAGCTAAATGGGATCAGATGGCTGATGAACTATCTCCTGTAATATTCTTAAATTCAAATAGAAATCCCTAGAATCAATGGGAGGACACAACGTCCCTCAGGTATCCTGAATTGTCTTCTTCCCGTATGTGTGTAGGAATCGACAGTCGTCTTCGACCTTAATAGAAAACAGGCTACATCTTTCTTATTACCCATTATGTAAATTTTTGCAAAATATGTGGACGGAAAGAAAAATATCATGGTCTTTCTCGTTGCTTGATCTATTTCATTCTTTCATCCTAACAAACCATCAAACATAAACCAACTTGACTGACGATACTTGCGAAATGAAATCATTTCCCAAATAGTAATCAGCGACAGCATTCCATTACATTTATTGTGTCTCAATACGGCAAGTATTCTAAACCCTGATGCACAATATTTTCGTCATCCTCTGATTTATTTACCCAGTTCATCACACACTCGTCTGCAAATAGTCGTATTCTCAAACGTATGTCATTTACGAAAGCTATGAAGCCCTCCTCGGACCCCTGACGTCCAATATTAGAAAACTGTTGTCGTACTCGAACTGTTTCTGCCACGTAATTTCTACTACTTAACGTGTATCTATTCCCGTCTTCTCAGTTAGTAATTAATGCGTAACTACATAGCATGCTTTGGCAAATTCCACTTTTATATCACCTACCACTTTGCCCAAAAGACTTGCGTCAGCTACTTCTTGAAATAAGGGAAAAAATAAATGATGAGTCCGTTTGCGTCAACGGCTAAGGTCATTTGTCCCATAAAAGTAGTGCATGTTTTTTGTCGCGGAAGGTAACGATGATCTTTCGCCGTGGACTAGCGAGATGCGCCGACGCACGGCGACTTGCGAGGATTTTCCACAACCAGGTATCTCCCATTAGTGTGACCCCGCCCCAACCTGACAAGCTCTACGCAAGCGCCCGACTGAACTACCGACATGTATGTTAGTGTAGTGCGTGTAAGTGTAAATGTAAATAACTAAGGGATGAGGAAGGACTAGGAAGAGGAAGGAATGATCCTGCACGGTCCGTGACCCGTTCGATAGGGTACTGCTCCGGAATTCGCCCGGTTTTGACCGGAGAAACCACGGAAAACTGCCGATCAGAAGCGGTAGGGACTCGAACGTAGGCCCTCCCTGTCAAAGGCACTGCAGTGACATCAGTTGGTGAAACAACTTAAGTTTCGCAAGAGAAAGGCACCCTTTACTATCGAGGCGAACGCGGGCGATGAGGTGCAGACAGCGGTTGAGTTTCCAAGGAGGCTTTTCCTGTGCAGGTGGCTGAGAGTAGCGGATGACGGCAGAGACACGCGTTAACTACTCCCCCCCCCCCAACTACTTCCCCCTCCGACAAAGAACTGTGGGACGCGACGTCGCCCTCTTCGTCAACTTAAATGAATCGCGAGAATTGCTGTACGAACAAAAACTTGCCTCTCGGGTTTGCATACATTTGCATAACTTGAGAGTCAGAATGTTAATTTGCGAGGAAACAGCTGCAGGCGATTCGCATATAATAAGATATTTCCTTTCTCGCAGGAGTGAATTCATGATACTCTGGAACGTACTCAAGAATTTGTTCATTTTGTGGTTCTCAACTGTTCCAGAAGCTTGTTTTCGCTTTGGATGCGGAGGTTGTCGGACTCTCGAAGCACGGTGTCTCGAAGCAATGTTCTCGCACAGTTGAATGAGGAGACAAAGTCTGTTTCTGTAGGGATGTTGTTATCTCTTTTTTGTTTTTATTGTTGCCAGTTGCTTGTCCACAACTTAATCTTCTATATGTTTTTAGGAATAAAATCACGCCCATTTCCACATTTCTTATCTAATTTTAATATTCCTTCTTTGTCAGCGTCTTCATCGTTTCCCTATACCATTTTATTGTTATGGATTCAACTTTTTAAACATTGTCTATGTACTAGACAGGATTATAAGAATCTTGTTTTTAATGTTCTTTAAAACATGCAGCTAATCCATGATATCATTAGCTTCTTTATTTCTTATTAGCTCCGCTGAGTTATAAAAGTTACATCTCTAATAACTATCAATATTTGCAAATTTGCAAATATTTTCTAAGCTTTTTTTGGAATTTCTTTCTTTCTTTCTTTCTTTTGCAAAACCAAACATTACATTTGTGTACAGAAATAAATGCTAACATCCAAATAGGCATAGTCGCCTCTCGAACATATCTAAATTATTACGCTACGATTACTTGTTTTCGAACAATTATTATACCAGGAATATTGATTTTCAATCTGATTCGTGGTAATAATAAAAATGGGATGGATGAAAGAAGAATAGTATAATAAGAAGAAACGAAAAAAACCTTAATTAATCGAGAAACGTACGAAATACCACGAATCTCACAGTTATAAAAAGTTAAATCTGAGTACCCGTCGGAGGGTAACAATTAAAGGGCTCAGTAGAACATGAAGCTATCCCACATAGACATAGGTCTGTTATAATGAGGATCTTACCTGAACTTCCCTCATATAACTAAAAAATGTAAACTTTAAAACACTTGGTACACTTGCAGTACTCTTGGTTCGTACTGGATTTAAACAACAAACTAAAATAATAATATTTGAAATTTTTTGTAATGTTAATAACTTAATTTTATAAACAATGTGGGATAGCCCCTTGATCAACTTAGCCCTTCAATTACACTGGGGTATGTTACAGAACTAGCCGATACGCAGTCAGTGTGGTTAGTTTCACGAAAAGAAAAAAAGATCCTCAAGTCTCTGTATATATAACGCGATAATCCCACCTATTGAAGTCCCTCCACCATCACCTCCACCCCATCTCATCCAAGCCTCCGCCTTCACCTCTCGGTCTCCTCCCCCCTCTCTCTCTCCCGTCTCTCTCCCTCTCCTCTCTCTCTCTCTCTCTCTCTCACTTTCTCGGCGCTGCGTTGCTCTTAGACTCGGCCAAATCATTGCTCTTAGAGACCAATCGGTTCGTACGAGTCTTAAACACCTATTTCAGCGAGATTATTTTTTAGTGCCAGCCAATACAGTGGCAGACGTAGTTGTATGGTTATCTACACATAATATGGAAGAGACGGTTGATTTGATTCCATTTTCGTCACTGTTTCGTTTTGGAAGACGGTGGCGTATCCAGACTTTGTTGGATACCTCCCCCTTCCAACAGGAATACCTCTGGGTGGGGGGAGGTGAGGGGGGAAGGGGAGACAAAGTACACGTTATGTGTCCCGGCGGCCGAGGGCCAACAGCTGGTCCTCTGGGCGAGCAAGTGCCAATAAGGGCAGTTTACAGCCGGCGACCTACTTCCCGGTCGCTGTTGGGAAATCTCTTGAACCGAGACCTCCACGCCGCTACAGTGGCCCCAGTGACAGGTTGCAGTCCGCGCACGTCCGCTCACGCCTGTGCCCAGCCCACACCCGCGCCCGCGCTCACGCCCACATTACGTGATCACGTCGCTAATGTATAGGGCTACGCTGAGGTCCTGGCCACGCTTAACGTCTTTTCGCACTTTGTGCATATACTCCGAACTGAGAGTCTCGCAATCGTCCAGTTTCGGCAAAGACAATTGGCGCCCAGCAGGAATTCGGGGAGTACGTGCCTTCCGAGGCATCTCGCACCCAACAGTTGCACGTACGCGTTCCCACCCGCTCGGCCTCCGAGTCGCTTGCGACCTTCGCGCGTTCGCCGCGAATTTTGAGTGCGCGAGGCCAGCAATTCCAGCGGCCTCTCATTTGGAGCTCAGGGCCTTAATGGGGCGCCCGCGGCGCGCGGGTCTGGTCGTCGCCACGGCGCGGAGGACTGAGCGGGGGCTCCGCGTCCTCGCTGCCCAACCGCCCAACCGCCGCCGCGTCCCCGCCATTGTCTCCCCCATGCTCCTCGCCGCAGCCGTCCTCGTTGTTGACTCGCCCCGTCACTTCTCTTTCTGCTATCTCCTTCATCGTCGCTTCCTTCTTCCTTAGCCGCCCTTCTACTTGAAGCCACTCACCCTCACACCCCCGACAACCTCATTTCCATCACCCTCACCTACTCAGCTCACCCCTTCACCCTCGTTCCCATCAACCTCACCCCCGCCATCACCACTCCCGCCAACCTAACCCCCACCACCCTCATCCCCACCCTAACTCCCACACCCACCACCCTCATCCTCAGGCCCCACCCTCACCCCCACCGTTCTCCACCAACCATCTTCATCACCACCACCTTTCTCCCACCCCCGACTCTCGGTCACCACTCTCACAGCCACCGACCAGCTGCCTGTAGCTCAGAACCAACCAGCATTGCCACTGACTCTGCGATGAATCTCGCCGGGATATTCTAGGGTTCACGTCCCGACGGTGGCTGATTTTCGGCACTAGCTGTATAGTTAAGTGGAATTCAGTCGCTGTCAGAGAGGGAATTCTAGTGGTCACCTGTTGTGATGAGTAGTTTCTCTGATAAGTGAGTGATTTCTACGGTCGATACTGGGCGAAAGTCGAAGCGAGATGGGCCACGAACTGCGAGTGATATTTCCTTCCTCCCCTCTCCCTCCTCCAACCTCCCCCCTCCTCCAACCTCTCCCCTACACACACAAACACTTTGACCCTACACACACACCACATATGTCGGAGGCCAGACTGGTGCAAAGAGCTTGTCCTGGCTGGGGCGGTGTCACACCGGAAGAGATACCTGGGGCGGGTAATACTACGTATAGGTCGGCACCGGCTCTCTTCATCCATCGGGGAACAGCGCTACCTTCAGCGATGAAACTTGCAAATCATTAAGAGGCCAATGTTGGCGAACCCGGAAACAAAAAATCAATTAATTGTCGCAACCATCCTCTGCCCTACCTCTTCCATCGCCACTTCTACCATCGCCACAGCCATCGCCGCCCCTGCCCTCCCAACCCACACTCACCCCGACTCCCACCTTCCCCACATCTCACGCCTCCCGTGGGGGTGGGGGCGAAGGGAAAGACGGTATTGGTGGTCGCGTGGTAGGAAGAGGTTGTGACTTGCTAGCGGTAGAGAAGGTACTGGCAGTGGAAGTGTCGGAGGAAAGAGGTTCGGGCAAACAGGAGTATTGTTAGATAAAGAACTCACATTTCGACTGCTTTAAAGGGATTTTTAACAGGACGGTGAGCTTATGTTTTACTAGTACACGCGAGCAAATGTATTTATAATATGTGTGCTTTTATATATTCACTGCCATCGAAGAAAGGTTTATCGTTATATTTATATTTATAGTGTTACATATGTTCCGCATAATAATTGATACAATTGTCAAATGGGAAGTGATATACGCATTTATATTGTAACCGAACCGATTACCTGTGGAATCGGTTGGCGACCCTGCCACTAGCTCAGATCGGTGATGGAAGGAATTGTTACACTGTACGGTGGAAACACAAAATAAACACTTGTTCACTGGTAAAAATTCACATTTATTCCTGGGCAGTATGATTAAAATGCCCCAGGGAAGTTACACTCTTAAATTTAATAAAAGAATAGCGGAAAATTAGATAAGAGGAGAGAAAAAAAAATGAAAAGTTAGTTTTAGGAGTTAAGCTTAAAGAACTAAAAAGAATTATAGCTAACAATTACAATGGGTAAAATTACTACTAGTCAGTGTGTCAGAGCGTGACACCGCATTACTAAAATTTTATACAATAGGGCGGGAGCCCTAACGATACCACTTGGAGAAGGGTCTTTGTGCGGCCGGGGGGGCGGCCGTGGCGCGGGTGAGAGGGTCGTCTGGTGGCCTTCAAAAAAAAATTGCCTCCGGGAAAGGCAATGACCTCTCTCGTCGCCAGCTGGGCAGCCGCCTCGTAGCTTCACGAAAAGGCCGCGATGCGTTGCCGCGTAGGCGGTGTCTAGAAGTTCTGGTTGATCTGGCGGATTCTAGAAGTTCTGGTCGAAACTGGCAGTACTAGCTGAGCTGGCCGGATGATCTCAGGAACGGAGTTGCCAACTATGCGTCTCTCTCTGACTTTTATGATAAGAAGTCGAACACAACTTCGGACAGTTTAAAATTCGATTGGAGAAACATTCGCCTCTCTTCACGGCGAAAACCCACCCCAGAGAAAATTCTCTCTCCACTGCAGTCGGCTCACAGCTCAAAACTCGCAGTAAATCCCCACATAGGCATTATCGCCCGAATAATTCCCACCCCCATATAAGTTCTTCTCTCCACTGTCCTCAGTCCAATATTCAAACTCAGAAAATAATACGTTTTCCAGAGACACGATAGTCTTTCCCCGGCGCCGAATACTTTGGCCCCGTCTGATAGATGAAAATTTTATAAGTCCGGCGAAGGCGAACTTTGCCTCTGACCGACGACTGTCCCCCCCCCGTCTAATGATCTGGCCCCGTCTGATGCCCCAGCTCTTCTGATTTTCTCTCCGTCGAAATCTTATAAGGTAAATTTTTTCCCCCACCCAATTCCTCTTATGTGCCCCAGCTCTTTATAAAAGTCAAGTCACTATTGGCTCTAGGTTGTTGCGCATCACGCTATTTTCAGCCAATCGCCACGCGAGAAGCCACAGAATTTTCCGCCCTGCGTGCTAGCTGCACGTGCACAATGTTATTTTAATTCCTTCTAGAACATCGCCCCGTGCTTGCATCAGGGGGGCGCGTTCGATGACAGAAGTATCGCTCTGGGCTCCCCCGAAAGTGAACGGTCTCGAAATCTGCAGCCGGCTGTGAACACTTGCACAGGGTCTGTCAACGGCAGTCCTCCAAACGGCCTGCTTAATGGGGAGGAGGCGGTAATGGCCTCCCGCGATAAGTGAAATCGCACGTGCGACGCAGTGTTTACCTCCCCAGTCGAGCTCCGGGCTACAGCTGAATCTGTTTACATTCTCCCAACTGCCCCTCAGTCTTATGAAATTTTGTATGACGAAATCGGTTTCGCCACAATATATTTGCGTTTCGACAGTGATACGCCATTAATACCAATGTGTGTGTCGATACAACACAGGCTATACGCAACACAGTTGTAATTATTATATAAAAATATTCACCTGGGACCTTCCCAGGACAATGTAGATTAATTATGACTTACCCGAAAACTGTCAAGATGTTTTGGTGGTAGTTGGGAAGGAGCAAACAAGATCTATCATTACATTACCATCATCAATACATTACCATTATTTGCGTCTGCGTATTAGTATGAAAAGCGAGGGCGGCGGTTGGAAGGGTTGCATTGCCCATCTTCAGAAACTGTGGCGGTGACAGCGATAGCGACAGGGGAGGAGTCGGCAGAGCGGGCGGCGGAGAAGGAGACGGAAGTAGGGCAGGCAGTGGAGACGGCGGCAGCGGTGAAAGGCGAGGTCGTCGGCGGATGGGGCGTTAAAGTACGCGGATCACAGAGGCGCGGGTAGCGATGGCGTTGGAGGTGATAGGGTTAGCGGAGGACATGGAGGACACTGATAAGGTGTAGGTGAAGGCGGCGATGGAGATGGCGGAATTGGAAACGAAGGCTGCGATGGCGGCGGCGCTGGAAGTAGCGGCAAGGGCGGTGGCCGAGGAGCTGGACGTGCAGGGGTGTGTGATGCAGGCGGTGAGGCAGGCGGTGATGCACGCAGTGATGTAGGGGTGGTGCTGGTGGTGATGCAAGTGGAGAAGCATGCGGTGATGCGAGCGGTGATACAAGTGGCGATAAAGGCAGTGATGCAGGCGGCGATTCACGCCTTCGTGCAGGCGGTGATGAAGGCGACGGCGGAGCCTGTGTTGGCTTCGGGTGGCCGGAGGTGACGGTGGGGGTGGCGGCGGAGGTGGAGGTAGAGGCGGAGGCGGTGGCATGCGGATGCTTAGCCGCGCGGCCGCTCTGAATGTCCCCATTAGCAACTTCGTTTTCTGGCGGGCGCGACGCGGTGCGGCGCCGCTGCGGGAAGCAGCGAATGGCCCTGGTGGCGGGGGGGGGGGCGCTGAAAAGGCCGCGTGTGAATGCGCCGAGGAGACGCTGAGAACGAGGGACACGCACAAAATGAGGGAGGCCGGAACGCACCAGAAGAAATTGCGTGAGCCGAGCTGAAAGCTGACAACGATTCATTGGGGAAAAACACGAAAGAATGTGTATATACGAAAGCGTCATATAGACTTGTTTGATGTTTATCGTCTTTGAGCTGCAAACCTATGAAAGTTTTTCAGATTTTTTAAGTGACAGTCCAAACGCTTTGTGGTTAATATATTCGTATATTGGACCGCCCAGATAATTACTTTCCCTTGCGTATGTGCTCTTTGAAAAGGAGCCAATGTGACACGAGGCGAGCTGACACAAGTGCTGTAGGCGGAGCAGCGAATGAAATTCAGAGGAATTCACGGTCTTTCTTTGAACTCTGCTGATGGGATGGGGAGGTCAGGCGAAGAAAGTCCGACAGAAAAATACCGCCGAGCGCCTGAGCTGCTGGCGGGGGGGGGGAGGGGGCGGAGGCCGGGGCCAGTCCAGCGAGCGGGAAGAAGGGATGGGGCAACGGGGTTAATTTGCACGTCATGTGGTGCTGCCAACGAGCGTTGGTTGGACACCCCCGAAAGGCTCCATGCACTGCCCTCTGACCATCTCGCGTTCTAACTTCATTCTAATTCACCGTTCGCCTCCTTTCCTCGCCCTCTCTTCTACCTGAATACTATCTCATTTCCGCCCTTTGAGTCCTCGGCCATTGTCCTTTGATTTTTGCCTCGTGCCCTTTCTCGTCTCTCTTGCCCTTCTTTTCGTTTCCTTTTCGTTTCCAGGAGCGGCGAGGGACTTCAAACGTTGATGGTTCACAAAATTATGCCGGAGTGATTCACAAGAAATGTGGAAAGGTGGCCCAGTTCCGCCAACAAATTCAGACGTCTGCGGATAATTCAAATCAGACAATAACCTTCCTTGGGTAGCGATATAACGGGACTGGTAGCTTTCGATTTTGGCAGGTTTTCTTCTTACGAACATGAAATTCACTATACTGCAAACCAATCTTCTTCGTACTTGAGCGTTATACCCTGGCTGAGAAAATGGCGGAGACGGTAGTGGAGACGGTAGTGGAGACGGTAGTGGAGACGGTGGTGGAGACGGTGGTGGAGACGGTGGTGGAGACGGTGGTGGAGACGGTGGTGGAGACGGTGGTGGAGACGGTGGTGGAGACGGTGGTGGAGACGGTGGTGGAGACGGTGGTGGAGACGGTGGTGGAGACGGTGGTGGAGACGGTGGTGGAGACGGTGATGGAGACGGTGGTGGAGACGGTGGTGGAGACGGTGGTGGAGACGGTGATGGAGACGGTGGTGGAGACGGTGGTGGAGACGGTGGTGGAGACGGTGGTGGAGACGGTGGAGGAGACGGTGGAGGAGACGGTGGTGGAGACGGTGGTGGAGACGGTGGTGGAGACGGTGGTGGAGACGGTGGTGGAGACGGTGGTGGAGACGGTGGTGGAGACGGTGGTGGAGACGGTGGAGGAGACGGTGGAGGAGACGGTGGAGGAGACGGTGGAGGAGACGGTGGAGGAGACGGTGGTGGAGACGGTGGTGGAGACGGTGGTGGAGACGGTGGTGGAGACGGTGGTGGAGACGGTGGTGGAGACGGTGGTGGAGACGGTGGTGGAGACGGTGGTGGAGACGGTGGTGGAGACGGTGGTGGAGACGGTGGTGGAGACGGTGGAGGAGACGGTGGAGGAGACGGTGGAGGAGACGGTGGAGGAGACGGTGGAGGAGACGGTGGTGGAGGCGAGGGTAGAGGCGGTCTGTTTTTTAAGTGAACACCGTTTGTTTGCGTGCTTGATGCAAGATCGCTCGCGCTACAGCTCGAATTTTATATGAAAATCAGAATTATACTTAAGGAAGAGCTGTAAGGTGGACTGCCCACGCTGATGAAGACGCTGAAGGTACGAGAATTAAATTTGTGCTTCCGAGTGTTCTTATATCGTTCTAAATTCTATTAGAATATCAAGATCAATATTAAACACGCATTTACTGTATTGCCGTCCTATTGATTTTGCTCTGAGAAGAAAATTTTGTCGTCATTGGAACTTGCAAAATGGCAGAATGATCTTGGATTCTGACAATTTGGGGATGGTGATTTGCTAATCCACGCTGACATACTCATGATCACGAGTCACAGTAATATTTCAACATGATACGAAAAAAACACGTATGGTGAAGTTCAATCACAATTAATAATGCATCAACACGTTCAGTAATAAACAAGAAACTAAAAACGCCTACAACTTGTACTGTTGTAATGTAAACAAATCATGTACTTTTAAAAACGTTTTACACAAAATACTGTATTATATCCTTCCTCTGTTCTTTAGAAGGTACCAACAAGGGTAGATTACGTCTTCTGTTCTCGGTAGTTACGAGCACACACAGCAGCAGTAACAATTCTTGCCGAATATAATATGTTGACACCATAGGGACAAAACATGTTCTCTTGTCGATCAATCGGTTGCTTGCTCAGCTTTCATGTCTGTCATTTCGCAGTGTACAGTCTCGACCCTCTGGCTTGCTCATTACATATATCTTCAGTCCTTGAAGTCGAAATGAAGTTGAAATGACGTTGAATGAAGAGAGAGCGTGTTATTTGTATACCGTAAGTTCCATGAGTACCAGACAATGATATACAAACCGACTTAGGTGTCTCAAGGCATTATCTGATGTCACAGCAGTCTCTCTTACAGGGAGGTCCTAAGGTTAGAGTCCCGACTGTGGATTTTGACACTGGCTAGATGGCTACGTTTAATTCAGCGGCAATCTGGAAGATAAGTATAGCTACCCTTTGTTCTGATCGGTAGTTATTCATAGTTTTTCCGATCAACAGCAGATGATTGATGGAGCAGTGCCTTAAGAACACCATTAAAGAATAACAGAAAGAATACTCACTATAACATAGCATTAAATTAAATATTTTAGTAAAACAGTCTTCACGAATGCTGCAATAAGGTAGTACAATATGTTATTGCAGTTTGTACAGTTGTACAATAGTTCTTTATAAGTCAGGAATATCAAAAATGTTTCTGTTCCAAGACGCAATACATGAATATCGAATATTTAATAGCTGGCGGTCTCTTCCTTTAATCCTTGCTGTGTGCTGTGCCATAAACAGTGACGGAGAATTGGGTTGGTGCGCGCAAATACGTTCAATTTTTAAATATTTTTCAGACATACTCGGGTTCGAAACCTCTTTAATAGATTCCGGATTTTTCTCGAGTTTCTGCATTTATAACAAATTCAAAGACATATCACACACAGACAGAGTATGCACAGGTTTCTTTCGATTGCTGCGCGCAATGGAAATTAGTAAGAGATGTACGAAACACCATTTAAAAGCCGTAAAACCATCAGAAATGTTCTGCTTCTCACAATTATTTTCTTTTCATAGTAATAAACTATTGTTAAAATAGTTTATTTTAGGATTATGTTTCATGACCTTTGCTTAGAAACAATATATCCACTCCGTTGATGGAGCTTTTGTAGCAAAGTGTACACAACCGTTGTGTAGCAATGTTTTGCTTATTTTATGGAGACAAAAGAGATAATACATCATATTTTATTAGTTTAACAGTTTTAAAGCTGAGAATTTATCTGCTTAAGAACCGATAATTTAGTGACATGTGTGGGTAACTCAGCAACATGTGGCGTTTTGTGTGCTTAATATGCGTATTGTTTGCAGTGAGGGAAAATTCTAAATATCTCCAAACATCGCTGCAATAAAACACAATTCTCTCCCTTCAAATCTGTTTCATACATTTTAATTCGAGAGGTTTAATGTCTTTTTCAATATTCTCCACACATAGGCGAGTAATTTAATTTCCAGGTCGCTTACATCGATACAAATCTCCGGGTACGGAGAAATACAACAGCACATCCTCTGTTGCGTATTTTACGTTTATTATCCCATTATTCACTCGAGTGAATCCTCAATAAAATGTGCTTTGCACTACGCAGAGCACACGCGGCCTGGGCGAATCACGCACACAGCCAGTCGACTTGGCAACGCGCGACATTCTTTTGCGTATGAATTTTTAGCAATCACACGTAGTTTAGTAACTCAAGATGTGGCTCGTTGTTTTGTGCACAAGTTGGAAACGCATAATTAAATGAAGGTCTACTTTATTTATTTTGGACAGTTAATAAATCACTGGAAATATAATCAAATACTAGCTGAACGCGAGCGATTAGTTCACACAAAAAAGGAGTAGCAAAGTTACAATAGATTGAGTGATTACGTATGCATAAATTGCTAAGGTCGTAAGTCCCGTAAGTGAAGTGCATGCATTCCCCTCGCGAGGTGGCGATGGACGTTTCGCGCTGGATTGAAAGATCCGGTGCCGACATTCCCGGCGGCTAGCGGGCTTTTCCCAGCCAGATATCTCCCTCCAGCGGGACATTGACCCAGCCGGGACAAGCTCTGGCCTCCCAATAGGTCTCCGGGGATTGTGGTAGTGTAGTGCATGTATGTGTAAGGGTGTGTAAGTAAGGGGATGAGTAGAACAAGAAATGGGAAGAAAAGTTCGCGCGAGGTTCTTGGCCCGTTTGTTAGAGTACTGATCTGACATTCGCCTGGTGTTGATCAGAGAACATACTACTACGTAAATACTACACGGGAAATCGAAATTTCCAGAGATTTTTTAAAATTCGTTCTGTAATTACTTTCCAAGACCAATGAAACAAGCGAGGTTTACAAATTTTGGAAAAATATAATCACTATTTATTGTAAAAAGAGTTAAAGGAGTTTAACATGAACAAGTAATTGACATGTTTTATATTTGCAAGAGCTGTTCAGGTTTGTTTGCAGTGAACCATATCAGGATGTCCTGCTGTAGTGCTATATACCTTTACTCAAAACCTTAAACCACCTCATATAATTAAACTAGTAGTCACTGAATATTTAAGAAAAATAACATATGTACCGTCCAATTTCTGAGTATTGCCTATAAAAGCACTTACTAATCTTAACATTTAAAATCACTTCCAATACTTAAAGAATAATGTATTAAGAGGGTTCCATGGGAAAATAGACGGTTCCTTTGGAAAATGCCGATATTAGTGAAAATTATAAAATCGGTCTCCCAAATGGCAGAAAAATTACTGTCTATTGTACATGCGATTAAAAATTACACAATTCTCAGTTTGGATATCTTCAAGAAGAATTTAAGTGCTCAAGATTATTCATGACATATAATTGAAATTATGGCACTTTTGTTTCCTTATTTTATTTCAACGCTTTAACTAGTGAATACATTAGAAATAAAACTTTTAAATTGAATTATTAATTTTTAACGTTCAAAATAGGTTAATTGTCACAACATCAGGTGCACATTGTCAAATCCTGCTTCCACTTTCGTACTTGTGTTAGATACTGTTGTTTGGAAAACCGAAGAAGAACATGAAGAGGCGGGTGCTGCCGCTAGAAAATAAGGATATAAGAAACGTACATAAGGAGCCTGAACTATTGAGAAATATGCATCATGATGAGAAAATAAAGAGTACAAGCAGAAACAATTGGAAGTATTGAAAATGGGGAAAGTTATTCCAAGAAAAATCATCAAAAGGCACACATGTAATTGAATTTAAATAATATTATCAAAAGTAATTAAAATTATTTCATTACGGATCTAATGCTACGACTATTTATTGCAATGTAAAGTTTGTAAGTAAACAGTTGAAGATTTCAAGCAGTCGATAGTAAAAGGTGCATTTTATGACGGGAAATATTTAGTAATAAAAATTTTGTAGCAAACAGCTAATGAAAAGCTCTTCTAAGACACCCCGGCGCCAATCCTTTTTAAACCACCCGAGTGCTTAAGTGGCTGCCATAATTGAAATGTGTGCGTCGCCGCCACACCTGCCGCGCTCCGTGAGCAACCTTTAGGAACACATTTACCTCGCGTATATTAAATTACATCATCAAATGCCTTATTAAAAGCGGAACAGCCCTCGACTCCTTTTATTTGATGTCCAGAGCAAAAATGTGTGCACGTAAACAAAGGGACCAGCGTCCTGTTTCATTTTGAGCTCCGCCGGCGGCGGCGGCGCGTGGGCGGTGAGCAGGGGCAGGGGCGGGGCAGCGCGACGCAAAGTCAGGAGTCGAGGTACAGAGACGCGAGATGGAAAAGGAGACTTAGAGCACGGTGGAGGGAGATGGCGGCGAATATAGTGCTGGCGTAGGGTTCGGTGATGGAGCCAGCGGTAGAGGAGCCAGAGGAGAAAGCGAAAGTGGTGGCGAAGTCTGAGGCGACGGAGTCGGAACTGGTGGTGGTGGTGGATGCGGTGGTGGTGGACGAGGAGGTGGAGTTGGACGACGCGATGTCGCTGGAAGAGATGGTATCGTTGGAGTAGACGGTGTCGTTGGAGGGGGCGGTGGCTTTGGAGAATTCGGCAGTTTGAGATGAGGCAGTGACTTTAAAGAGTACGGCAGCTTTGGAGAGGCAACAGTTTTGGAGGATGCGGTGGGTATGGAGGATACAGGAGCCTTGAAGGTTGCGCTTTGGAAGGTACGGCAGTTTTGGAGGAGGCGGTTTGGTTTGGAGGATTCGGCAGTGTTAGAGGAGGCAGTGGCTTTGGAGGGTACGGCAGCTTTTAAAGGGCGTTTGCTTCGGAGATGGCTGTGGGTTGGGAGGATTCGGCAGTGATACTTCAGCATTGGAAGAGCAGTGGCTTTGGAGGAGGCGGTGGGTTTGAAGGATTCGGGAACATTGGAGGGGGTTGTGGCTCTGAAGGATACTGCAGCGTTGAAGGGGCAGTGGAGTTGCTGGAGGCAATAGTGTTGGAGGAGACAGCGTAAGTTAGGAGGCGAAAGGCTTAGGCTGTAACTGGTAGTAGCGATAGAGTCAGCCAGTGCTGCCGACCTACGCATTGGCGACTGCAATTGCAAATATATGTGTTCGTGAGCACTGTGGGTTAGGGTTAGTTGCAAGAGAGAACCTGCTGGGAGATACTACTCGCCAAGTGGCTCGGGAAACATGTGAAGTAGGCAGGGAAGCGCACGTAAGCGCCTAAGGGCGAGCGGCCGGAGGATGTTGCCTGGGGGGGGATGAATTGATTAATCGGTTATTCCGGGCGTGTCAACTGCTGAGGTCGCGTACGTGTAAGGGATGTATTCATCGCGAGAGGTGGCGGTGATCTCACCCCCCTTGGATGGGCGAGATCCCGTGCCGACCTACACGTCGGTTACCAGGGCACCGGTCTAGCCGGGACAAGCTTCAAGCTCCCGGCTGGTCTTCTTACGTGTGTTGAAGGTGTAGTGCAGTGTAAGTAAGTAAAGTATAAGTGTAAAGTGTAAGTGTAAGTGTAAGTGTAAAGTGTAAGTGTAAGTGTAAAGTGTAAGTGTAAGTGTAAGTGTAAAGTGTAAGTGTAAGTGTAAGTGTAAGTGTAAAGTGCAAAGTGTAAGGATAGGAATGGGAAGAGGAAGGGAGTATTTGTGCGGTCCGTGACTCATTTGTTAGGGTACTGCTCCAACAGTCCTGTGTTGATTGATAGTTTTCGCTGATTTCTCCAATCAGAGCAGCTAGCCGCTAGAATTCGCCTCCTCACCGCGGCTGAATTCGACCTTGCGAAGTAGATAGTGTCGAAAATCCGGCCACCTCCGGCACTCGAACGCTAGAATCTCCCAGCCACTTAAGCCAGTGTAGACGATGGAGTCGTGCGGCGTGGAGAGAGGAGTGTTAGGCTAAACATCGGATAAAGGAAAGTGGAGAAGGCAGGACTGGTTACAGGAGGCGGCGCAGCACTGAGGTAGAATTAAAGGAAGCACACATTGGATGAGTTGTGCACGTGCGGAAGTTGCTGGACTGGGCTGAATATGGTAGTGGGAAATGCAGGAGGAGATAGGATGGACGAGTCCGAAAAGTGTGGCAGCAAAGGATACCGTGGATGGCAAAGGTATACAAAGAAGGGGGAGGGTGGGTGGGGCGATTTGTGACGTCTGGTGTGAGTATCATTGGATCAATGGTGGTCATAGTTTACCATGAGTGCGGTAAGTAGAAGTTTGGTGAGATGGGCGTTGAAGTTGGATATTGCAGAAATGACGTGAGGGCGGGGCGATTTTCTAGTAGATAGCGCGCAAATGTGGACATGGGAAATTGAGGTCGCAGAAAGTGAACAGAGTGGACTAAAATATGAGGAGGAAAGAAGATAGTGAGGTAAGCGGCGGATCCCTTGGGAAATGTTGCTGGTGCAACACGGAAAGAAAGGACAAGTGAGTGTAGAGGCCTGGGAAAAGGTGAAATTGGCATGACGGGGCCGAAGACGGCAATGGAGATGGGGAAGCAAGCCACGGAGGAGACGGGAGGGGTGGACGGAGAAGAAAAGAGGTGGCGAGGGTGGGCAGTGTGAAAGGTCGCGCGGGGCGAGGTTGGGTGTGGGAGTGAAGTAGAGGGGTCAGCCATAATGAAAATGAGAGGTGGAGGAGTAAGAGCTTGGGAAGATAATGTGGTGGGAAGAGGGGGGAAATGCGCTACAAGGGAATGGGGGTGGATGATGGTTAGATTGGAGTGGTGTGACGAGCGAGAGGGGCAAGAAGATGTCGGGTGAGAGAGTAAACTTAGTGTGTCGCGGCCAGATACAGAAAGAGAAAGACAACAGGTGAATTGGTGAGATGGTCAGTGCAGGAGAAGAAATAGAATGGGACGATGAAGGGGAAGGGCAGGGGGAGTTGGTGAGGTGAGTTGAGTAGGGATAGCATCAGAAAGAGAAGTGGACAGGGAAGGGTAAGGTGAGATGGTGAGTAGGGCAGAGCAGGAAAAGAAACAGAAATGTCGGAGGTGTGCGTGGCAGGGTAGCCATACGGGTGGTGAGCGAGGCGGAGCAGAATGAGGTGGGTGGGCGGGTGGGCCGGGAGGGTGGCGGGGGCGCTGGCTACTCTGAGGTGGTTTCTAACCACATACTCCCTTCGTCGGACCCCACTCAACCACGCCCGACTCGCCAGCTCTTACCGGCCCTGCCTCGCCCACCTCCGTCCTTTTTGCTTCTGTTTCTACTCTCTCCACTTCACTATCGTCTCCTGCCTTTCATCGGTGACCTCCCTTTCTGTTACTTTTCCTCCTCCACCCATGTCACTACTTTCCTTTGCTCAACCACGTTCACTTCCCTTTCTAATCATTTCCCCTCACCCACCTCATCATCTCTCACTACCCTTCCTCTTCCACCTCCATTTACCTACTCCACCTCTGACTTCATAATCACCTGCCCTACCACCTTCACTACCGTTTCTGATACTTTCTCTGCTCTATACAACTCTCCAAAGCAGGGCCTGGAAATATCGCGGGCGTGGGCGTGGGCGTAAGCGTGGCGTAGGGGGGTCGAAGTCAGCCGTGCGGGCGGACAGGCGGGCTGGTGGGTGGGCGCTGGATACTCTGAGGTGGTTTCTGGGGGCGCGCTCCCTTCGCAAACCCCACTCCACCACGCCCGACTCGCCGTCTCTTGCTGGCCCTGCCTCGCCCATCTCCGTCTTTTTTGCTTCTGTTTCTACTCTGTCCACCTCACCATCTCCCCCTACCATTCCTCAAACACTTCCCTTTCAGATACTTTCCTTCCTCCATCCATTTCCCGATGGCAGGGCTAGGGAGAGGCGGTGAGGCGAGCGTGGAGTAGTGGGGTCGACGCCAGCCGGGCGGGCGGGCGGGCGCGCGTGGCCGCTGTCTACACTGAGGTGGTTTCTGGCCGCGCGCTGCCGCCGTCAGCTGCGGTGGCTCCCTTTGTGCCGCGCGCCGCCGCCGCCGCCGAGTCTGTTCCGCGCCCTGGTTTGTCAGGGTCCATAACTCGGCGAAAGAAAGGGCTCCGCCGCTGGACCTCGCCTCGCACCACCTGCCGCCCACTCGCCTCGCCGCCGCGCGTTGACTTGCAGAGGCAAAAGGCCTCGCTTGCCACGTTGTGTCCACCTTTACATGCATCAAATACGAGAAATGTCACAGTTTACAAATGTAACTGAGGAGGTGAATGATCCTTGGATGTGATAGCAAACAATGCCTTATACAAATTACTTGTATACAATGAAAGTTGGATACAATTTTTGATAATAGTTAGAAGATGTAATTCTTATCATTAGAATACAGTATAATTTGATTGTTGACAGTATATACAATTCTGTACCAAATATTCGTACTCTATCATTATCAAATAAACCGTGAATTATCAATTTTCGTACTCGTTGTAATCTGGGAACGCAACGACCACGGATACTCGCAAGTATATATGCAAAAGATTTGTAAATGCCCTTTTTTGCGCAAAATATGCAAATATATTGTTGATAAATTTTGAACAAAAATAAAATTACTTCAGTGCATTGAACTTGCCAGAACATAATTATTATAAGGGAGATAACTAAAGCTTTGTCGAGAAAAAAAATCACTTTTGAAGCCTGTAACTCTAAAATGGGTAATTTTACATGAAATCCATATAGGACATTTTTTAGCAAATTTTATATACTTTAATTGTGTATACCATAATGTGGAATTTTTAGTTATGGATATATATGCAAAACACCTCGAAAATGTGCCTTCAAACGGGTACCCCGCCCCTGGCTCACCACCCGCACTTCAGAATTTTAAGTATGTTATGCAGTAGGTACCAACAAACAATCGTGCCCAGTTTCAAAACTCGGGAGTTTTTTTTCTCTCAATTTGTCTAATTTGACTCGGCTAAAGAAACCAAGTTTGACATCCATGTTTCACGGTTTGCAAAAAACATGAATTTACGACTGCCATTTATCTCACTGCTTCTTATCATTCACATGAATGTTCTTGGTGAATAAAAAAAGACAAAATTAACAAACGCTGACGTCTTCAAGCTATTCTTCTATTGATTTATTTGTTTAATCTACGTACCATAAAATTAGATAAGTTGTAAGTGTTTGTACTCTTGCTCATAATTTCCCTCTCTAAAATAATTTTGGTTCCATGCCTAATAGTCATATTTTTTAATTGTTATGTAGTCGCAATTCAATGCGCAATGTATGGAATACCTTCAGCTTGTTTTAAAGTTTTAAAGAGGTTTTAGAGAGCTTAAATTGTACATAAACGTTCACGAATGCTCGTCTACAAAAGTTTCTACTTTTACGAGGATTATGTTGTGTTGTAAATCCAAACATAATATTAGAATCTCCCATAATAATTGCATAGGGAAACTTAAACGCGCTTTGGCATTTCTGTGAAAAATAAGTAACAGATGGAGTTTTGTCACAAAAACCATAAAACTTTTTAAATTCTATTCCAAAGACTTTGTTAATAACATACATCCTTTTCATTATTCTATTGTTCGTCCTTTTAAAACGCATAACTATTTTTCACGATTTACTCAAAAATTTGCACGACACTGAATTATTTTTGACAACTTCGTTTTTCTAGTGGCTGTAGTGAATTACATTTTTGCTCAGCTATTTCAATTTCAAACGACCAGAGAAAAAGAAAAGAAACATTTCATGAATATGTAAAGCCGGCGTCTTCATTTTGCTAGCAGACACTACAAAGAAAAACGATGCAAGGAAAGAGAATAGGAAAAGGAAAAACGATAATAATTGACTAATGAAGTTATTTGCTCGTTGGCGTAAGCAACAAGCGGCGAGCTCTTTCGGCGCCGGTTCTTCAAGCGCGTTCTTTGTCGCCGGGCTTTTTATTGCGTGCTTAAAAATCGCAGTGCACCCGGCGCCCGCTGCTGGGCCAGTGTTCCAACTGCTCGTTCAAGGGCGGTAAACGTCAGGGGCGACGCCACGCGGTGGGAGTAGGAACCCGTGCGATACGCGGAGGGTGGCCGCGCTTTGAATGCCGTCACGGAGCGTAGGATTTTACGTCGCAGTAAAGGCAGTTCCCGAGTTCCTCGTCGGGATCGGAGACACTTCTTTCCCGTGGCGATGGAGCGTGCCCGCAGGTTTTCGGATGAGTTGTTGGTTGGGGGAGTAATTGAGGCACAACTTTGTTGATGGTGGAAAATGTTTAACACTTCCCGAGTGTCCGTAGCTGTCGTTCAAGTTATAAGTGATGGGAGGGATGAGGGAGGGGGCAACTGAGGAGAGAGAAGAGTGCGACATTGCGCATCTCTCATCAATACAGCCAATGAGGACTAGCGGCCCACATTGGAGGGAAAGGTTTAATACGCATCAAAGAAGGCATTGGTTTACATAATGACAACATTAAAGTATTCAGAGGAATTCAGAGGAACTATTTTTATGAAGTTTTCTGTGATGAATAATTGTTTTTAGCCTTGTGTCTTGATATTTATTCATTCAATATTTTATCTCTCTGTTGACCCACCTACGTATGTGTATCATTCCACGTATTTCTTGGCATATGCAATTATCTGTCTGATGAGTTTCTTATTTTGTGCGGACCACGCGCCCAGTTCCCCATCATATTACTGTATAATACCCTCTTGTCCTTGTATCATATTGTTTACTATGACGATGAAACACGTGGCAAGTCTGTGCGTGTGTCATTTGAGGGAGATACTAAAGCCTACATTTCTTCATTGTCGATACTGTTTAAAAGTATCGGATTAATGACAGAAAACACAGTGAAGTAATGTAGCTCACCCAAACATGAAAGGCACATACTTCTATCTTATATTATTCTACATAATATATTGTAACCGATACGAAGTCGGTTAGGGTTCTAATGTGATATTGTGACTCTATGAAGATTGCAAGAAAGCGCAAAGTCGTGTCCACAGATAACTAGTGTAATTGGACTGATATGTTACATTTATACATACAGATAATACGTTTGAATCTAGAAAGACAAAAACAACAACAATCAAACCAACGAACAAACATCGGATCACACTAAAGGACATACATTAACACGGAATGTCTTTCTAGTCTTTGGGCATTGACATAATGGTTCTTCATTTCTTTTCTCCCTTTTTTGAAAAAGAAATTCAAGAACATGCTCTACTATATCTCATTCCTTTAGTATGACTAAGGGGAGAGAAAATACTACATTTACCATTATTATAATACGAGTGATTGCTCGAGGGTTACTTAAGAAATTATTATAATTAATTTTTTGTCTTCAATTCCACCAAATTCAACATCTGTCAAACACCATTTAGTGTAAAAAGCTATGATTGTACATCCATGAAAAAAATAAATGAAGAATTAAGCACCATGTTTGGAAAGTTAAAGTTACGTGCACCTTTGAGCACTTACGAAAATATTCTCATAAATGGGGCTCACTTCACTCTGCATTAAACTATTTACACCTGTGTGGGTTCTTATAATATTGGTGAGTGCACTGGAGGACGGCACCACGCGCAACCACACGTTCTTGTTGAGAGAATGGCTCGCGGCACTACGCAAATACAGTTAAATGCCAGTTGCATCTTACCGGCTTGGCGCACTTGAAGCTTCTCCTAGCCCGTGGCAAAAGACGAGAAGGAAAGTAAAAAGACGGTAGCTACCGACTTCTGCTGGGGGCTGAAGCCTGCAAAGGGCCGGCGACGCCGAACATACGTCTCCGCACAGCTCCATTTCTTACGTGGCGGCGACATGGCCTCGGCCTGCACAGAATTCGACCCTCCCTCCTCCCCATCGGAGAGGCCCAGTACACAGAGGAGTGGCTCATGGATTGCATACTAGCTTTCTGTGCGGCGGTCCCGGCTTCGATTCCACGCCGGAGCAAAAATAAAGCTGTAGCTTTCTAATATAAAGAGTCACAGTTTATGTTGATGTGTGACGAAACAAAAAAAACTCAGGAAAGCCAAATAAACTTGTAACTGTAATGGGAACACGTAATGTTCGCCACATGTCTCCCTTACCTCCAGGCGTGGCTAATAAACAATGAATGGCCCAGGCCTGAGAATGCTTCTAGCTAGCAAATGTCGGAATAATCTGACTTTAAAATTCCAAATACATACACATTGCTGAAATTTAAATACTGTAGTTGTTCTAAAATATCATTTAAAAATAATTAATCAATCCGATAAATCTGTAATTGGTGTTAGGTCTTCATTACTAGTAATTGAAGATCTATACCTAAGATATTAGGAAGATAACATTGGCAATGCGTACCAGGGTATAAATCACCAACAAATTACGTGAAGTGAGGTGATCCAAAGCTGTGTGTTCAATTGCCATAGCGTTCAGATTACAACAGACACATGAGACAATGTTCAAAATCCTTGGGCCATTTTGTTATGAAAGGATTCAGCTCGTGAGTTTCCATTTTGTCAAATAGGACCGGTCGCTCGGTAGTGCAGGGCTTGCAAGTGTAACTGTGTGTAAGGGGCGGCGGTGGGACAAGGAAGAGGAAAGAGACGTCCGGGGCCCGTTTGTTAGGGTGGCATTCGCCTCGCATTGATCTGAGAAATGATGAAAACCGCCAATGGGAGGAGCCGGTGGCTAGCGTTCTCCTTCAGGCAATGGCTGGATTCCACCCACCTCTCTAGTTAAAATGCTGTCAATGTGAGGACCTCCCAGACAGAGGCACTGCAGTAACATGAGATGCTACCCCTTCCGATCCGAAAAACGAAATTAAATAGTAGGAAGAGACCCACACATGCCCCAACGACTGCGAATGCCTCTCGAAAATTCCCACGAAGCAACTGCCGCCTTCTGCGAAATCTGCGCTGCGCCGCACTTATTTGCGACATCTACATGGCATTTCTGGGACCAATCACGGAAGACTGCATATCAGAGCAGCTGGCGTCTATAATTCTACTCCAGACCGATTGGCTTTGTCCCAGCTATGAAAATCCGCTACCTGCACCTCGCACCCCCGGATCTCCCCACAGCGAACCTGCAGAGGCAACATTTCCACTGAGCTGTCGTTGCCGGTCTGATTTTTGTCGTGGCACGAGTCTCCACTGAAGAGCTGAAAAACGAAATTAGATAGTAGACAGAGACTTCTATGCCTCAACGACCGCAAGCGCGCGAATGCCTCACAGCGCGTTCCCGCGAAGCAGCTGCTGTCTTCCTGGAAATCTGCGGCGCGTCGCACTGCTTTGCGGCATGTACACGAGACTTCTCGGAAGACTAACGATGAGAGTAGTCGGTCTCTAGAATTCCCCTGCAGGCCGTTTTAATTCGTCCCAGCTACGAACCTAGCATCGAAAATTTGTTACCGTTGGAGCTGAAACCCTCGGACCCCCGATCAGAGAAGCTGCAGAGGCAACAACGTTTCCACTGAGCTGTCGTAGCCGTCTCATCACTAAAGATCCGAAAAACGAAATTAGATAGTAGACGCAGGCGCCGACGCCCCAACGGCCTCAAACGCGCGAACGCCTCGCCAAGAATTCCCGCGCAGCAGCTGCCGCCTTCCTGGAAATCTGCGCCGCGCGCCTCGCTAAAAGCGCGCCTGCAAATTAGCAAGGTCTTTTTCTCTCTCTCTCCCTCCCCCCGCTCGCACGGCGCGGCACCACACACGACCGGGGGGAGGCGAGGGGGACCAGGCTCGCGAACTCCTCTCGCCTCATCGGGACAGGGCCAGTCCATGAATTACTAAAGCAAAAGTGGATCTTCGCCTCTTTTGAGCTGAATATTAATTCTAGAAGCTTTTAACGGGAGCGTCCCGCATTGTGTCGTTGTTTCATTATTACGCGGTGAAAGGGCGCGCGAGCGCTCACAAAGGCTTTTGTGCGCCGCCGTCGTGAGCGGGGCCAACGGCGCGAGTTGAGCCCGAGTTTGCAGAAGCCGCAGCGCGCGGGGCTGCGCCGGCCGGCCCGCCGCCCCCCCCCCCCCGGCCCCGAGCAGTGGCGGAGACAGATGGCTACGCGACACGCACTTCAATTGGAAACTTTTTATACTAATTAACGCCATTAGGCCATAGAGAGCAAATAACACACCATGTTAAAGTTTCGAATCACATACCAACCAAGTCTGTTATTGGTGATATCGTGGCTGTGCCGTTTAATACGTTTTGTAATACCATCTCCCTTTTTGAGAAAAAAAAACGTATAAACAAGAAATACCTATTTCTTGAAAATTGTTTGGGATTATTTGTATCGAACGACGGACTGTAAAAATCCTCAACTGTCGTTGACTGTTAAGAGTAGATATTTTGTTCTTCTAATTGACTGCGCTAAGTAATTGTAAAATAATGTAAATAAATTAAATATGATTGGGATATATTTGCTGTTATTAAACAATAATATTTTGCAGAATTGTGTGAAAGAAATTTTAGAATTTCATTAACATTTTTTGATATTTTTAGAAATAAATTGTTCAGTACAGAATCAATTTCAATCGTGTTTGTATCAACATTTTTTAGTAATATGTTGAACTATCAAATGTTCATTTTCAGAAAAGACAAAGTAAATACATAATTTTAATTTTACTGCAAATTAATATCACACTTTCAAATTAGAAATGTCAAGTTTATTTGAATTTGGTTACATTTACAATTTCTTTTCTATGTGTTTCGGTGTAAGTATTGTCCATATGTGCATAGGCATGTTTATGTATGTCTGTGTATTATGTACGGTACGTACCAATGTATTTATGTTTATATATGCAAATGTTATGTGTTTTTCATGTACGAATCGTTTTGAGAACGATATGTGTACTGATATTTGACTCATCACAAACTATGTCATGTGTGCATCGTACTTGATCCAAGTCATTCCATTAACAACATTCATATCGTCGAACAAAATGTCATCTCGAAGAGTTGTCGAAGTATCGTGATTAAATGAAATAGATACCATTTGAATTCAAAAGGACGACATTTTCCGCAAATAATACAAGGGTAAATATAACGAACGCCTTTCATCTGGCAATCCGTATGACAGTTTCTGATGAAATTCTTAAGTAGCTGTAGATGATCATTGATAATGTTTAAATTAACAGCGAACGTCATTGTATGCTTTCAGATTTTTTCATCAAAAAGTAAGTGATACTCATCTCCAAGAAAAAAATTAACAACCGCAGCACGATCATGAACAGAAAAAGGAATTATCTATTCTATACTGCTTCTTGGAAAAACATTTTATTTCGTAGGATAACAATATTGGTTATGCACTTTATTTTAAACCTTCATATCAAGTCAGTCATTGTTGATATCAAAACCACGACGATCGAACTTGAGAAGCAAATTTATTAGACTCTTGAAGTTTTAAGAATGTTTGGTCTGATATTTGCGTACCCGCTGTGTTTGTTCTGTCGAGCCTTGAGAGACCATTAGTAATAAGGAATGGGAATTCAACACGTCCTTCAGCTGTAGGAGGACGGAAAAATCGCACACTGGCCGTGTCCCTATGTTTTAAGCAAAACCCCGGCATCGCCCTGGGTTTCTTAGAAGAAATCTACGGAAACGCTCGATCAGAGCGGTCGATTTCTGGAATTCTAATGTAAGCATTGGTTGGTTTTGAATCCGTCATTTAGCGGGTGTTCAACATCCTGCTACCAATGGTTGAATATTTCTTGTTTCCCTAAGTGTCAATTGCTATGGTCAATTGTTCAGTATGTACGCGCACGTTTTTATTCTGGAAGGTGGCGATGTTCTCCCACTGGACGGTAAGATCCGGCATCAACCTACATGTTGGTTCGCGGGGTTTTCCCCATCTCGATATCTCCTACCAACCGCCGCAGCCGGGACAAACTCACGCTCCCGACTGCTCGCCCGACGTGGGAGGTAGTGCGAGGTCGGTGGATAGGACAAGGAAATGGAAGGAAAAGTAGCTAGCGGTCAGTGGCTCGTTTGCTAGGGTACAGCTCCAGCATTCACCTGGTGTTGATCGGAGAAACCATCGGAAACTATCGATCAAAGCAACTCGGAGCAACCGGTCGCTAATCCTCCTGGCTTGCAATACTCCTTCAGACAGCAGATGAACTCGCAACAGTCGGGTGTCGAACCAACAGGACACTGCAGTGACACGGAATGCCCTGAGACCTTGTAGACGGTGTCGCCAACGTAATTCGTATCTGCGTCTTCCCAGTGAATGAAGTATCACTTGGTTACTAGGAGCTTAAACGCAATTAGTACAGCTGGTTTTATAATCGACTACTATATTTTAACTCAATAATTCTACCAAATTACACATGTCTATCTAGGTACAACGTAATTCCTGACTAAACGAAAGTGATACAGGTTAAAATTTGCGGGAGCTGGAATTTTATTGTTCCGTGTCTTAAATTTACCAGTGAAACTCACTAAATCAAAACACCTGCTTTGAGATAAATGAAGTTGTAATGGTTTCTGTTGTTTTTTTTCTAGTCAAAGTGTTTTACTCGTTAAGATACGAAAACAATTTTTAACACATTTTCATAATTTTGTAATATTGCTTTCAAGCAACAATAACAAAAAATCAGATCCAAAGAATGATTTTTTCCCTGTACATTTTCACCGTTCGGTGACTTGGTTTAAAAGCATAGGTTATTTAGTTCATATGAATGACCGACATAACCCATCATATTACACATAACCCAAAAACTTTACACACGGAATCCTTTAATATGTGAATTGCGTATAATTTAACAACTTTTGATTGTATCTTAACATGCTCTGTGCGTAATATCATTTTAATTAACTTAAAGAGAGGTAAAGCGACCTTTGAATGTTGATCTTCGTGGCAACGCCCGTCCTTTGTTTCGGGGCGTCTTCCGCTCGAGGGCTTGGCAGCAGGCGAGCCCTTCGGTGCGTCCCTTATCGCACGCGCGCCCTGCACCTCGTTGTCCTCCTCAGACGCTCTCCGGAGCAGCTTCTTGCAGCAACCTCCCGGATTAGGCCATTTAGCGTCATGATGCTATTCTCATACACCGCCTCTGCAAACGCTCATTGCAGCCCTTCAGGTTTCTACATGGCTGTGCTTATCAACTCCTCCTCTGTATGCCATGAAGACGCCTGTAGTGTTCACTATCAGAAAGCAACAACGAATACGCCTTCCTGAAATCGTTATTTCAGTCGTATAAACGTGATTCTTAAATGGATGCATTTCCTATACTGGGTTTTGTAAAAACGTTGAAGTTCATGCACGAACAAAAAGAACTGGTGAAACGCGAGGAAAGAATTGAAATGTTGCTACTTTTCACGGACTCCAAATCCCCGCTGACGACTTATTTGGTGCATATGATGATTTGAGAGGAGTTTAAATTTACTTTCCAGAAGTAAACAAAGGACAATCTTAGGAATTTATCTCAAGTCAGGATCGCTGGGAAAAGCGATAAAACCGACTACATAAAATAACAATCAATTTAGAAGGGTTAATGGATGTTTGATTCTATTTCAACCTCAAGACACAACACAAACAACAACAAAAATAAGGAACAACGTAAAACAACAAGAAAACAAAACCCCGTTGCGAACCGCCTTAGCGCACACAAATCCCGCCCGGATTGACCGCGATTCGACGGACGCGAAGGTCCCAGAGCTGCCGCGGCTCAGCAGCCTAACCACTGGGCTTCCCTCCGCGCCGCACACAGCGCCCCCAGTGGCCCCGACTTCTTCCCGCCCTCCACGGCGCGCCGCGGCGGGGGCGGCTCTGAATGGGCCGGCGCGAGCCCGCGCGTGCGAGGCGCTTATTTTGTGGCGGCGCGCTAATCTTCTACTTAACACGGCGCGCTAAATGCAGCGGCGGGCGGGCAGTAAGAAAATAGCGTGATATACGTCCCTCGCAAGTGAGTAATTATCCCGTTCGGAGGCGGAGAAGGCTCCCTCTCGGCGCATAAAGCACTGTGGAGGGGGCGGGGCGGGGCGGGGACGAGACGACTCCGCAGATTTATTGCCGCCCCGAGAGAGGCTGCGGCGCCGACCCAGTGGGGCGTGGTGCGGCGCGGTGTGGCGCGGTGTGGCGTGGCGCGGCGTGGCGTCTGTGGCGGAGGCCCCCGAGTGTCCTTTCGTCGCCGGCGCCGCCTCGATGCGCCAGCGGAGCCGAGTGAAATGTTGCTGGGCGCTCGGGGTTCATAAGCGGTGTAGCCTGCGCTTGCCTTCGCGATGACACGAGTCCGAGAAGACAGGCTCACACTGGGCAGCTCGTACAGAGAAGGAGAAGGAGAGAGGGGGAAGGGGAGAGAGAGGGAAAGAGAGGGAGAGGGAGAGGGAGGAAAGAGAGGGAGAGGGAGGGAAAGAGACGGAGAGGGGGGCAAGAGAGGGAGATGGAGGGAAAGGGAAATAATTTTAAAAGCGATCGGTGAAGACCCGCTTATACTCTAACATGTGTTGCAAAGAGAAAGGTGCAGCATGCGTATTTCCCATCAGTGCAGCCAATAAGACACAACTTGAATTTCGGTAGGTCGTTCCTTAAAAATTCATGTACCTGGCAAACATCTATACAGAATAAGAATCCTAGCAATCAGCGCACTATAAAAAGTAAATTTCTGTTAAGTCTGGCTGGCGACTGGCTGGCGGCGGCTGGCTGGCGACCAGCCGCCGCCCCGAACACTGCGCCCGCGACCCTGCGCCCACTGAGGATGTCCACCGCAGACGTGGACAAAACGTTTGGCCCAACTATGCCAACTGGACCACGGCCTACCAGCCCGGAAAATGCATCTTCTATTGATTCCGGCCGTGAAAGCCTACGATACTCTGTAGACAGTGTTGAAAATCCTGTTATCTTCGGCCTGGAGCCCTAGGGATTAGCAATGAAGTCAACAACAATGAAGTGACATGATACCTTAACTCACCTCAGCTGGTTTAGTATATGCGATGGCATACATAATACTATGCAGATTCTGGAGAATAGCATCTGTATGCGTTTTTTAAGGTGTTTTAACAAGAAAATTTACATGGTAATAGTTGTTGCGTTAAAACAAGAAAAAATTAAGGAAATTATTTAAACGTAAATAAGGACATGGCAGGGAAGTTTTGAAGAGGATTATACTTCATAATTTCAAAATAAGATTGAAGTTTTATAAATATGGCACCGGAGGTGTTACTGTCTCGAGGTCAGTAGATGTAAAAGAATATATCTTAATAGGTACGTACTTACCTCAAAAATATGATGTTTAATATCGTGTTGATAGTTTACGTTTAGTTTTTTTTCCCAAACAAAGATTTTAAAATAATTCTATTACAGAAATAATGTGACTTAATACGCTGGAAACCCTTTGCTTTAATTTTGAAACTACAAATGTGAGATGGTGGTTGAAACATTTCACCCATTTAATTTTCCATTTCGTCACACGTATAAAGCTATTTTCTCGATTTATTACGCTATGCTTAACTGGTATCATTTAATTAGATGCCTTAGTAACCGCGCTCTATCTTCTTTTTTATTCAACCAGCAAGAATCTTCTGTGTCTCTCTCGGCCGAAGGTAAATACCATGAAACTCTCCGCTTGTGTACACTGCACATCAAATGTACTTTGTTCCCCTTTCTGTGTGTTATTTGAATATCAGATAATGACCATATTCAATGTCCGACTATTGTGTCTAAAAGGAGTGTTTTTCCGGAACGTTTTGCATAACGTTCTCTCTGACTGCTCAACCTGGAGTGTTTTATCCAGCCCCTCCCTTGCAGAATGGGGGGGGGCAGAGGGGAAGGAGCGGGTGAGGGAAGGGGCGGCGAGTGCGCTGAGGGAGTGGGCGAGTGTGCTGGCAAGGAGTGACGACGGAGGCTGAGACAAGGGCGAAGGGCGATCGTGTGGGCGAAGTCTTGGGAATTAAACTAGAAATTAAAGTAAGAGGAGAAGCTCTGATGGGGGGAGGGAAAGATCATACCGATATGTAGATGTCAGAATCGGGTGGACGGAAAATAACATTGAGTGTGCCTGGGCAGAAAGTGGAGGTCGAGTGTAAAGTGAAGATGGGAGCCGAGGGGGGTGAGTGAATAACGTTTCCTGATTGGTTGATTATTTCGTTATTCCGGACGCGTCTACGTATGGTCATTGGTCTCGTATGGTTTTCAATCCCATAAGTGTAGAGCTTGCTTTTATCATGCGAGGTGGCGGGTTCTTCCCCGTTGGATGGAGAGATCCGGAGCCGACAAACACATCGACTTGCTGGGGTTTCCCCTTCCAGGTACATCCACCAGCGGGCACTGCCCTAGCCGGAAGAAGCTCTTAGTTTCTGACTGGTCATCCTACATTTGCGATAGTGGGTGAGTGGGAAGAGGAAGCGGAAGGAAAAAGAGCGCGCGGCCCTTGTTAGGGTACTGCTCCGCCATTAGCCTATTGTTCATCGGAAAAACAACGGAAAAGTACCGGCGGCTGGAATTGTTCTCCAGAGAACAGCTGAATTAGACGTATCTAGCTAGTGTCAAAAAACCTGTCACCACTCGCTTTTCGACCAGGTGTACTGCAATAACATCAGTCGCTGCCCTGAACCACCTCAGCCGTTGTAACATTTCTCGGTATCTGTCACGTACGTCTGTGAGACTGAGGTGAGCGGCGGCAGAGTGCAAAGTGTGAAGGGCCCGAAAGAAGTCTGTGAAGACAGGCACAGGTCGGTGCTGGACTTGAATGCGCGGAGCGTTTGCCTACAGGAAGAGAGGCACAAGGAGGGAGGCTTCAGGATTATCAAGGGCTGGGTACAGGGCACAGGGCCTATAGAGGAAGAGGGACAAAACCGAGGTCTCTGTGCGGGATTTGAGAAATAGGGCAAAGAGGAAAAAAAGCACACAGACGAGATTGATTCATTGATTGGTTGATTGATTAGTGATTTTGGGAGTATCAACTGCTAACGTCATTAGTCCCGTAAGTGTACTTCATATTTTTATCACGGGTGGTGGCGGTGATTTTTCCCTCGCTGATGGAAAGATCCGGCGCTGACCTACACTCGCAAGGCCTTCTCCAACCAGGTATCTCCCTCAGCGGCGCACCGCTCTGAGGCAAGCCCTTGTTTCCGATTGGTAGCCCTGTCGTAGTGTAGTGCATGTAGCCGTGTGTAAATAAGGGGTGGGGATAGAGCAAGGAGGAGGTAGGAATAATCGCGCGCGTAGGACTGTGGGCCGTTTGTTTGGGAACTGCTCCTTCTTTTCTTGGTGATGATCGAAAAAACGGAGGTCGAGGAACGAAGGCTGCAGGACGGTGAAGGGCGTGGCATAGGGCGAAGCGAATGGAAGAATTCTATGAAGAGAGAGCAGAGGTGAGGTATGGACTACTGTTGGAGTACGAGAAGCGCGATTTGCAGGGAGAGAGCGGTCTGCAGAGGGAAGAGGGCGACAGAGAGAGACGAAGGGCGAAGGGTGAAGGGCGGAGGCTGCGTGGCCACCGAAGGGCTGCGCTGCTCCAGTTGCAGGTGCCCAGGCCCTCGTTAAGGAGCTTTGCGGATAATTGCATCGCATTATGCAAACGAGTCATTCCTGGTGTCGTGGACCATTTGAAATGGAAATTCCTGCGATGGCGAGTGTGATAATGTAATTACACAGTAACCTTAGCAAAGCAGAGTTTATTTTTAATTTCGCTACCGCCTGGAAGAGTATTGTGTTTTGAGGGTTCGGTGGATCGTGTTCTTTTGTAATTTCGAAATTTCGGTCGTTTTCGCTGCTTTTACAATCGGCATCGTTCTGCACGTAGCAAAATTTCTGTGAAAAAATTGCGCAAAAATCGCATTAAAGTTGTTTAAGTTCCATTCTAAACTCTTTAGAATGGAATTGGAATCCTGCAGTGGTATGTTGTTATATCATGTGTACATTTTCAAGGCATTTAGTTTTTTTCTTTGGAAAAGGCGACAACGTTTCTACTTGAGGAGTCAAAGAGAAAAAAATGTATGAATGAATGTATGCAGACTTAATTTTTACGTCCTAATTTAAATATAAAATATACATAAAACATTAGTTGAACCTAAATATCTTAACACTGTATAGAGAGAACGAATTTGTCTATTAGCTACTTTTTATTGAGGTAAAATTTTGCCTCAAGCCATTAGCGTTGTCTTGCCGTTGCAATGGAATTCAGTTTTCTTTCACTTTGATCACTAACACTAGTTTGTCGCACTAAATTTTGACTTACATATAGCTATGAGTTATGAGTTATATTAAAGATTTTTCCACTGTTTAAACCATACGAGTTAAAAATTTAAAAAATTAAATAATAATAAATAATAACAAAATAAAATAAGTAATTAAAAATTAATAATAAATCATTATAAAAAATAAACAAAAGGAGGTAAAAATAACTAACTATAAAAATATATGTGGAATTAGGAAAATCTGTACCAAAATGCAGAAATCTGTAACACTGGACACCCGACGTGTAGTAAGAAAGTTCTTGAGAGATTAGCTTTATTGATCTTGACCTATTGCCCATGGCACCAATCGTTGAGACCCAGCAAAAGCTGTTTAAAAGATAATGATGACCACGATGAAAAACAATGCAGTCAACTCATTGTTTTTTTTTGAGTGCTGGTACACAGGTTCTTAAACTTTGATATAATGATGTGTGAACCAAAGTGCAAAAGGCGGATTTGCGACTGAGAAGAAGCCAACACGGAGTAGACGGAACAAGAAATGAAGTGGTGGTACAAAAATAAAAGGTAGTGCGGATATGGTAGCGAAGAGGCTTGGAGGACGGAGGTTGGTGACTTGAGAAAGAGACTGGAGAAGGAGGGCTGTGTGCAGAGTGAAGAGATCAACGTAGGGAAGGAGGATAAGGGACGGGCAAGGGGATGTTGGAGCGTAAGGAAACAAAGGACTGAAATGGACGTAAGGGACTTGGGATTTGCATGCGACAATGACAGTTCAGCAATGAGGAAGTGAGATGACAAGTGAGGAATGGGATGCAGTTGGCAACACTAGAGAAACTTTTGAATGGGCAATGGAAAATGAGGCAATTCAACCTTTTATAATTCCTGTACCTACTTTGGTGAGAGTTTAAAGTAGTATGTTAAAAGAACTGCTGGGTACATGATGAAGGATGATACGAGTAATGGTGCAATAAATAATAAGAGAAACCGCTTCTGATGCGGCCTGAGGAATCCAATCACAAAAGCGTATTGTTTCAAACATTTTACATGGAATTTCGGAATTGGAACCATGTTACCCAAATGTATTTATCGGGTTCGTATATGATATATTCGTCTGTTCGTGTGAGATATCCAAATGGGGGTGAGATGAAACTATGACGAAAATGAGTCGAAAACGGTAGAAGAGGAACTCGAGAGAGTAGAAACAAATTGGACACAAAATATTATACGATGTATCGAGAATGAAGAGGGAAAGAGGCGCGGACGAGGTGAAAGCAAGCGGCGGCGTAGGCGAAGTGGGACGAGACTAGATCGGAATGTGGAAGGTTGGGCATATTTATGGCTAAAGAAAATGTGTAAACGGTACAAGTGTGAAGATTCAAAAATTTGTACATGTTAAAGTAGATGCGTTAGCTACAAAAAATTATGCACAATTACTTGCGCCCTGCCTAATTCTCGGGTGTCGTGCCTTTCAAAGCCGGCTCATGGGGCTTCGAACTTCGGCTTCCACAATGAACATAAAACATTTTTGAGTCCAGGCAAGCAAAGCGACTGTGGTCAGGGGCCTTAGTTTCAATTCCGACCGCTGCCGAATTTTTGATGCAATGCCCATAGCGAAGACTTATTCAGCCGCAATCTGGAGGCGAATTACTCTGACCGGCTGCTCTGATCGGTATTTTTCCGTGGACTCTCCGACGAATACCAGGCGAATGCCGGAGCAGTGTCCCAACAAATTGGCCACGGACCGCGCGCAATTTTACCTTCCTCATCCTCGTCCCCTTCTCTCCCTCAGATACAAGAACACTTACACACACGTGCTCTACACTACCACACAAGCCGGGAGAGCGGTCGGTAGCTTCGTGCTTGTTCGGGCTGGGACGTTCTCCGCTGGAGGGATTTGCCTGGGGGAGGAGTTCCCCAACGCCCGGGGATACCAACAACCACATCCTCCCTCGGAATGCAACATTCACTACCATAACGGGACTTTGGGAATAGCAGTGGGATGCGATCGAAAAAAATCAATCAATCTATCCTGCTAATGCAAAAGTATCAAATTATTTTACCCTAAAATAGTATACATTTGACTTATTTTGTCACATCTGTGGTGTAACTACTTGTAATGGATTTCTATTAAATTAAAACGCGCATTCCACCTGAGCTACATTTATGTATATTTATATAAAAATATAAAATACATATGTCAAATACATATGATGTTTATAAAAAACAGTAGGTCGGACACAGTGGAGATATAGGAACGTGGTTTGTGGTAGCGAGTGAGGTTGGAGACCAAGTGAGGGAGTGGGTGGCGTGGCAGGACGTGGCGGGCGATGGGGTGGCTGCGAGTCGGTAGGAATTGAATGCGCAGGTAAATTTTCATGCAAATAGCTTTAAGGCGTCATTCCCTTGATGCCGCCCTCTGGGGAGGACAAACCCGCCGTCTCTGCTTTCAGCTTCCCCTTCGGAGGCAGCTCTGCGGTCTCTCCGCTCTCGCTCCCGCGCAGCCCCCCTCCCCGCCCCACCACGCCCCGCCCCACTCCACCTCGCCGCCGCTACTGCCCCCGCCCCCGCCCTCGCCCCCTCTTTACCTCCCGCCTTCGTACCCACCTTCTACCCCGCCCTCCCACCCTCGCCCCCCTCGCTCCCCCCGCATTTACGTCCCCGCCTCCTGTCCCATCGCTCCCCCCATCGCACCCGTCCCCCCTTGCTTCCACCCTCGCCCACGCCCTCGCACTCGACCCTGTCCTCGCCCCGTCCTCGCCCCGTCCTCGCCCCGTCCTCGCCCCGTCCTCGCCCCCGCCTTCGCTCCCCCCCTCGCTCCTTCCCTCGCCCCTAGCCTCTCCCCCACAATGACCCTCGCACCCGCCCTTACCCCATCCTTCGACCTCGCTCCCGCTCTCGACCCCGCCACGCCTGGCCACTGCCTCCCGCTCCGCCCACGCCTACGCCCACGCGGCTCCGCCTTCAGCTGCTCTCGACACCGCTCGTCAAGATCTCCGCCCTTTCCCCTTCTCCAGCTGACGGAGTAAAAGCCTTCTCGCTGAACCAACACCAATTCTGCCTCCGCCTCTGCACTTCCCCTCTTCCCTCCTCGTCTCTTCTTTTGTGTCATCTCAACGAGCCACCGGTCCACCTGTTGTTATATCGCTCTTCTCAGGATTTATATAAAAACCGACTGAGTAAAAACCGTGTTTTAAATCAACGTATTTTTGAAAATCCGGGTAATCCCACAATGTTACACGTAAAATGTTATGATATTAATGATGACTGTGAATGTGGTACGATGAGGAGAAATGGAAAAAGTCCAGAAAAATGTGACGTTGGCTAAACTCTGCCTGTTGATACTTTCTGTAAACAGTTTAAAAAACGATTCCGAAAATGTTAATTTTAAAGTATCTTGCACGTGGTAAAATTCGATGTGAAAAATCTGAATTCAAACATAATTTTATACAATCAGCACTCACCAATGCCTGCAGAGCAAATTGGTGGGTGGACTCTGAAGCTTAACCGATAAACAGCGTCTTTTGTAAATTTGTATGTAGTTTAATTTTTGAACTTTGGACACGATAATAACTGAATTGCTATACAGAATGTCTATACTTGAGTCACAGACACGGTTTACTAACACTAATGTTTTACGAACGTACCAATAAGGCTCGATTAAGGTTCGTTCTCAGTTTAGTAAACCGCATTTCCCAAAGGTGGCGAGCCAAACAACTGTACCAAAAATATGACGGTGTAAAAAACTGCTGTATCGTAAATATGCATTAGAGTGACTTATGGTTATCTCTCACTGATCACTCGATATAAATAATTAAATATGTTTTATCAAGAAATAGTAGAATGCTTGGTGCTTAACCCCCTTGGGAATTCCACACTTGAACTGCATAAACGAAGACTTAATACGACAGAAGAAATCTTCAGAGACTTGCTCTTTACTTTAATGCTACTTATCATTATTTTTTTATTTCAAGGAAGCCCTGAAAGACAAAAAATCGTATCTGTGCGGAACTCTTAAATACTTTCTGTAAGAAGCTGTCGTTCATGTTGAGTAAATAACTAAGGAGAGAAACATTATTAGTATCATTCTTTCCATAACTTCGTCTGTTTTTCTTTTCCCAAAAAACTTTCTCGCCACCACTCTACATGCTCGCTTAGTTACCTTTTGAGACCATCTGTTCTAATGATGAGATGTTATTCATAAGTTGTAGACTACTTTGCAAGAAAACATAGTTCGTCTTAAATATTACGAGCAGCCAAACTTGGAGTATGAGTTTTTCTTTCAAGGCTAAGAGCGCGGGAAGCAATGAAAAATTCCGTCCATTAACACAGTTTCGCACTTCTCCTAAGTTCCGCCGCCGCCCGATCTCCGCGAGGCTCAAGTTTCCCCGAGCGCTGGAGTTCGAGAGATGACCCGCGCAGCTGCCAGACATCTGCAACTTGGGCCGCCACGTCAGGCGCTAGCAGGGCGCAATTCTAAGACTACGTGCTAGCCCCCATTTTCTTCTTGCTGCATTTGCAAGTTTGCAGGCTCTTAAAATGAGGCGGTGACTGTATTCGTTGCAATACTAGTGAACTTACGAAATCATACAACTGTTTTAAATCAATTCAGATGAAGTTGATTGTGTTAAATTTGTGCAACCAATATATTTTCAGATAAAACCTGTTTTTAAATACACACTTCGATATGTAATATTGCGGTAAAAAATAATTGATATCCTGAAATGGAACAAAAAAAGAAAATAAATGGTACTTTAGTATGCCCAAACTCCAGAATTTAAACGATTCCACTAATCAAAAGAACAATTTTAGAGTTGTAATTAACTCGAAAACAAGATCTTAGTGAGTTTCACCAATATACCGGCAATATCTTCATTCTATTTCTACCTGTCTGTCTGTCTCTCTTTCTCCCTCTTCACCGCTCTTTCTATTTTCTTTCGCTTACACATTTTACCTCACACTGTATTAATTGTACATCATAGTGAGCCTCTATTATAAGTTTTATTCAGTAAACAATCGTCAGTATCACAATAATCAATTTTAAGCAGATATTAATATTTATTTACAATAAGTATTAATAGAAGGATTGATTTGCGCCTATTAATACAAACATTTTAACACATAATATTCGTCTAAATATGATGTACCAATATGATTTTATTTTGCTCAGATGAGGATTTTTCCGACATGTCAAAAGTAATGTCAGGAAAATGTGTGCTCACTGCGCTGAATAAACTGAACTGTGATGTTTTCAAAGTTTTAAGTAAAGCAATATTTCTCAAATTTTCTGAATCCTGGGGAGGTCAACTTCTAAGTATGTGTCTCTTAAGTGTTCTTAACGCATGTATAAAATTGAAAATCGCCTCTCGTAGGCGGTGTCCAACAAGCTGTCATGAATAGCTAAAGCAGACACGTCCCGGTCACTGGCAATGTAACTAGCTTACCAGGGCTCGCGTCCAGAGCAGCTGGCGCTACGGCTTAAGAGGCTTCGACACTAGAACCTGGCCCTTCTCAATCTTTGGGAGACGGTACTTGACAGTTATTGTCACAAATTTAGTTATATTAATACCCATTTTCTCTTTAAGGCAAAGAAATGATTCATTTGAATGAAATAAAACATCAATCCGATTTCAAATTCTCAATTGAGAGTAAAAGTTAAAGAAATTAATCAAAAGTATCATTTTTTAATTCTGTTTACGTAAGTGATACAAAATCATGAACTTTCTACAAGATAAATATTATTGTTTCTTAAAAGAGCTGTCAGTCCGTAAGCGAGAATTGTTAATTGGAGAGGCCTGTTAATTTCTTTTACGTTACTGCTAAATACAATAAATAACTGAACGATTTAATAAACACACAAAACAAAAACAAGGAAAAAAATCGCTATTCGCTATTCCTGTCACTTAGCAAAGATGTTTATAAAAAGGAGAATTTAGTAAGGAAATAAACATGAAATAATAATGAAAAGTGAAGAATATTAACATAATACAATTCTGGGTTATTAAATAATTTGTTAGACAAAATGTGAGAAACATATTTTCGTATGAAGCCACTATTGGCCGCCCAGCGCCGCTTCAGCGTGCGCATGTTGTCCTCTTTTGGGTTTGAAGGGGAGATGCGTGCGGCCATGGCGCAGGGGAGGTCAGAGGAAGTTGCACGTGCCCGTGCTGCAGGAGCGCGGGCTCCTCAGGCGGGCGCGGTCGGACGTGCCTGCGCTAAAGGACATGTCGAATAATCTCAATACATTTCTTTTAAGTTTAGACATTTCAAAGGCCTCACTAGTAGAAAATTGTAGCCAGAAAATTATGGTTTTATGGATAGCAATCTCTCTTCCGCAGAACAATACTCCCTGATTAGATACGTAAAGGAAGCCTTGAGCTTTCTTGGTGGGACTCCGACACGAATGTAACGGTCACCTTTCTCATTGACTTATCGAGATTCCCAATCTGTAAATCTCGATCAGAACTAACTAGTTTCAGTCAGTTCCTCTTTCCAGAAATTCTTGTCAGAACTGACTCCAATTCATATCTATTCTCCATCAACAATCTCATGAATTGTTTCTACAGACATCTGCTATTGGGCTGAAAGACGTTACAGTGAAGGTCGAAGAGGTTTCACAGAAATATTATCTTCGTAGTCTACGACTCTGACAGGAAAGGAAGCAGTCAGAAGTCGTAGTTTATGGCCAGGCTCACGGCTCTTCTTTCCAATATCAAGGGGCCAATTTACAGAAGTAAATGGAAAGTTGTGGATAAAAAGTTTGAAATCATGCCAAATTTCAGATTAAATATATCGCATTTCTTTGTGTGTTGAACCACAATAACGCCTAATAATTAGTTACATTCATTTCCTATTCTCTTCGCAACTTTGTCTAATTACATTATATTTCTGACTCAATATGGTTTTAACATTTGTAAGTAGCTTTGTTCTTCTTTGGTCATTTTGTTGGGTGTTTTGTTACTTACATTCAACAGAAGTGTTAAAATATCCCTTTTTGTGTGATGGGTGATCTGCCATATTTTTTATTGAAGCGAAATTTGCATTAAAATTTGCAATTGCATTAATATTTGCAATAACATGTATTTTTTAATGTTCTGTGTTGTCTCCATTGATGTTATTTAATGAAATTGAATTTCTTCATTGGACACTCAGTTACTCAATTCCTGAAAGTAAAAATGAATGTTTTAAATCAGAAATTTGATTTGATTTTCTGTCCATATTGAAAATCGGAAAGTTCATTACCTTTTTGCAATAAAAGTTTTTATAAGCAATTATACCCATTTTCATATTAAAAACAAAAAATATTTAGAAACTGCAACATTAGTAAACAAATCGAAATATAATATTATTATATTATTTCAATAAGAGAGAATATTTTTTTCTTTTATACGAGTACTGCAGATAAGCCATATGAACCAAACTGTTATTTCAATAATCGTTTAAGTAATTATCGGTAATTTAGTTCTACCAGTAAAAATAAATCCTACATCACTTTCGGTAACGATGCTATGGTATTATGTACCTTTAATGTCGATAGAGAAACTAATTGTATCGAAAACACGAATTCAATGCTTCAATTATAAAAAGCATTGCAACATCTTTGAATTTGACGAACCCGAAGTAAGGAATACCAGTTCTAAGAGGACGTTCGTCAGGATTTTTCAACCTCTGCTAAGTTGCATTCTCTTATAGACAGCGCATTGATTTCGAACTCGTTACAAAATCTGTTAAAATGCAGCTTCATTAAGAGAGGGGAAGGAAATTGATGCCTCGTAATTTCAATGTGATGTGTTTTTCTCATTTCCGAAGTCTTCGACCACTTCACGCTTTTTCCACGTCTGACGGGATTTTAAAATATATTTATGAAGAGTTTTAAGGTCAGGTGCAAAACTTACAAACATATAAAACTTGTAAAGCATGAAATTACTTTCCAGAAAGCAAAACTAGGGCTTTCTGAAGTAAAATATGTTATGACGAATTTGGTTAGTCCATGATGGACCCTACGTATTAAACATGTATTTTCGATAGCATCCACATTACGTACACTTCCCAGGGTATTAAGACTATACGACATTATAATTGTGTAAATGTTCTTCGCCTAGTCCGCGCGTCATCAGTCACTTGCCTAATACACTTACTTGAAGACAACTTATTTGTTTCAGTGAAAAACAATTCAGCAAGTGAAACATAATGATGTCGGAATGTTACGTGCTATGTAAGAAACGATAAAACTGAGTGTAGGATTAATGCAGGAATTTGGAAAGATTTTAAAATGAAACCCATTAATCTTTGGATTAGGCTGAGATGAACCGACTAACACCCTTTAATTAGCGTTAATAAATAAATACTAATGTAAATGCTTAGAATGCGATCACAGGGAAGTGATAAGCGCTACTGGTCGTTCAAAGTGAAACTGTTGCTAGAACGCGCAGGTCTGGAGGACGTTTCTCTGAAAATGGTTGGGAATCGGGGACCACGTGAACGCTCACTTTCGAATAGACTTTCAAATATTAAAAGGCACCAACGGCAGAAACTCCTGGCATCAACGGCAGAACAATGTTCGTTAGTGGCACAAATTCACACGAGTTCAGTATGGGGATGCGAAAGATACGTTCACATATTTAAGAGACGCAAGAGCTTACGCTTTGTATACGGAGGGGTCAATGCAACGAAGATTGAAAGATTCGAATGGCAATGGCCTCTGTGTGCTTTGCGGTGATAAAGAAGATTGATTATTTTTGTGATTCCGGACACGTTCACTACCAGGGACATCATTCCCATAAGTGTCGTGCATGTTTTTTGCGGGGGGGGCGGTGGTCTTTCCCTTGCTGTGTGGTGAGTTCCGCCGCCGACCTACCGACGACTAGCGGCGATTTCCCCAACCAGGTATCTCCCGCCAGCGGGGCACCACCGCAGCCGTGACAAGCTCTAAGCCCGATCGATCTCCCGGCATGTGTGCTTGTGTAGTGCGTGTTAGTGTACGTGTGTGCGTAGAGGGAGAGGATAGGACAAGGAAGAGGTAAGAAAGATCACGCTGGATCCGTGACCCGTTTGGTAGAGTACTGCTCCGGCACTCACCTGGTGATCGGAGAAACCACGGAAAACTACCGATCAGTGAAGCAGGCCGCTAGTGTTCTCCTCCAGACAGTGACTGAATTCGACTCAGCTGACAAGGTATTGTCGAAACTCCTGCCACCGTCCTGAACCGTAGGACCTCCCGGCCAGAGGCCCTGCAGCGACATGAACCACCTAAGGCGGTCCCCGCTCGGAAGTCTCGCCGTTCCACCCACGCGCGCATGCCAGAGCCTTTTCACTCCTCCCCCTCCCCCTCCTCCTCCTTCGCCGTCCGTCCTTCGCTCAGAGAGAAGTTGCCTCGAGTCGAAACTTTATTCAGGGGAAAAACAATCGTTAGGCATCTTCGCGCGCGCGATAGACGCGGGCCGGCGGGGGACGGGGGGGGGTGCCTCCAAACGGACGCGCCGCAAACGGCCGGATGGAAGGCGTAGGGGGCAGAGAGGGGGGCGTTTGGGAGGCGCGGGAATCGACGGGCAACTCATTCGCGTTCCGCGCGGAAAACTTTTCCCATTTTTCAATTTTCTCTCGCGGAAGTAGTTGTAATTTTCCCGCTTCGGCGCGTCTGGGGCGCCCGCCCGTCCGTCTGCCTGCTCGCCCACGCGGCAGCGGTCAAGTCGGCGAAGGCGAGGGCGAAGGCGAGGGTGAGGGTGAGGGCGAGGGCGAGGGCGAGGGCGAGGGCGAGGGCGAGGGCGAGGGCGAGGGCGAGGGCGAGGGCGAGGGCGAGGGCGAGGGCGAGGGCGAGGGCGAGGGCGAGGGCGAGGGCGAGGGCGAGGGCGAGGGCGAGAGCGAGGGCGAGGGCGAGGGCGAGGGCGACGATGCAGCTGGTGACAGAGGCGTCCCACTGCCGGACGAATCCTCACGATTGATTGATTGATTGGTGAGTCTGGGCGCATCAGCTGCTAATTTATTGCGTCAATCCCCATCTCCCATGTAGCTCAGTCCCGTAGGTGTAGGCCTGGTTTATAACGCGGGAAATGGCGATTTCACCCCGCTTGATGGCGACATCCGGCGTCGACTTGCGCCGGCTTGAGGGGATTTTCCCCAACCAGGTATCTCCCACCAGCGGAGCGGCGTTCCATCCGGGACAAGCTCTAAGCTCCCGACGTATGTGTAACATTACACGCTTATAAATGTAAGCGTGTAATGTGTGTAAGCGTGTGTGTAAGTAAGGAATGAGATAACGACTAGGAAGAAGGACAAAAGATGGCGCGCGGTCCGTGGCCCGTTAGTGAGGGTACTGCTCCGGCATTCGTCTCGGGTAGATGGGAGCAATCATGGAATACTACCGATCAGAGCAGCCGGCAGATAGAATTCTTCTCCAGACAGCGACTGAAGTCCACCTCGTTGACAAGCATGTCATGCCCACGTCGGGACGCGAATGACCAGATTTCCCGGTCGGGGTTATTGCAAAGTCATCAATTAATGCCTTGGGTCAACTTTGTCGGTATGAATCCTCTCGACTTGCAGCGCAGAGTTGAATGTTCTTTCATTTCATTAGATTCTAGTTACGATCCGTGTGAGAATGCACTATGATATCACTGATTATTTTGAAACATTTTATACAATATTTTAATATATCGCGGCCCTTGAATAAGAGTTACCGCCTTGAATGTTTCTACTGAGTATTCTCAAAGTTTGGAAATGTCTAATAATGTTCATACATAAAATGTAGTTTCATCTTGTTCGTAGACGATTTTTGTAAAATGTTTTATATTTGAAAAAAGAAGTTAAAACATCAATGTTGACAAAGATTCTCACATAGATGTGACATACGTCACTAGATGACATGGATTGTCACACTGTCATTCTGACGTTGTGGTATTACAGGCTCGTGGTTGTGTGTACACTGCCGCAAGTTTGAAAGTACACTAAGAATAATTTCAATATTTTGGGGAAATCGGTTGAATAATAAATAAATAATTGATACATTGTAAGCAATGCCCTTTATACTCGTAATTACCATATATTTTCCGGCAAAAATTATATATTCACAACAAAGTGAAAAATTTAACGTATAATAATTATTAAACTATCTTTGCATAAAAAAAGCATTCCCTTGACAGAATAAATTACTTGACACTGAGTAATCACATGCACTACACTACCACACTTGCGGGAGAACCAGTCGGGAGCTGAGAGCTTGACCCGCTGGTGGGAGGTACCTTGTTGGAAAAAAAATCACCGCAACCTCTCACGATAAAAACATTCACTACATTTACGCAACTAACGAACGTATCAGTTGACGTGCTCACTAATCAATAAATCAATAAATCAATCCAGAACACGACCTTTGCGGAGGCGAAAGGCCCTGCATGCATAAGCCAGAAGGCGGTGCCGAAACGCGCCTGTGTCGTCTGACAAATTGACGGGCGATCGCGCCGGCGCGCCGCGGGGGCCGCAGCCGGGCCCAGGCCAGGCCGCTAGGCGCTGCCAGAAGCGGAGGCTGCCCGTCGCGCGCCCTATCACGCCGCCTTGCAACATTGAGCGGCGCCGCTTGTCCGCGCAGCGCCTCGTCAATTCGTAACGCCATATTTCCAGAGCGCCCCTGTCCCCGCACCTATCCTCTTCCCCTCGTCGCCCCGCTGCCGCTCCGCGCCTTTGCCCCCGCGGTATATCACGAATGCCCGCCCGGCGCCCGCGGATCGCCTGTGGCGCGATGAAGGGCGGGGTACCACAAGGTCTCAGTTCGTGGCCGCTAGGATGGGGGCAGCGGGAATTTTAGCCCCGAGAACAGGTTACCTCCATTAACCCAATATATATTTTCAGGCCGCCCATAAAGAGAAACGTTTAAAAATAATAAATTCCGGTAAAAGGAGTTCTCTCGATTGGTAGCATTGAAGGGATACATTCTACTTTGGAATCCGTTGAATCAAAAGGTTCTGTTTCGCAGGTCGGTTATTTACTTTCAAACGAGTTTAGCTCTTGATCTCGTCAGTAAAGACGTCTATACCATTCGTGTCATTATGTAGAGCGCATATTATTCGAGAATTGTATGAAAATAACACGAAATATGATAGGAATTATCGGTTTCGAAGTATCGGAGTTCGACGAACCGTTTTTTGGTTGTCACCTGAACAAAACACGATAAATGAATCTACTTTTGTGCATTTGATTGGGCGTAGAACTTGTGTTTAGCAAACTTCTGAAAGTGTTGAAAAATCCGATAAAACGATAATTGATTATTAAAAAGGGCTGGTTTTTGTGCGCTTTCCAACGTTTAATTCAGTAATTAGTGACTTAAATAACTAAAAAAATTGAAAAAAATCATGATTGTTCTTTAAAGATCTTATAAATACATAATAATGGCTATGTAACGACAAAATAGAGAAACTAGTGATGCTTAACAGCACATACTTTCTCGAATTATTTGAAACAGGTCTGTATCATTCAAATATTGTATTTTCTGCGCTACTAACTCCGCAGCTAGTAGTATTAGAAAACTGTGCAATTCAACCAAGTAGCGAGAAACGCACTGTTGCCTGTGCAAACGCGCTGTCAAAACTATGTGCATTCGCTTAGCTAATAATATCAATACAGTAACTAGAATATAAGCAAATACATCAAAATAATTGCGAAAATTCTGGCTGCTAACTCCTGAGTTGCCTTTCGTCGTAAGATCACAGTTCCGATAGAGTTGCATCGTTTTTATTTTATTCAAAAAGCATTAAATTTATTTTTGGATCAGATGATATTAAATTATATATAACATCCTTTACTGGACTTTTTGAGGAGTAAGTTATAAAAAAGTTTCCGCGAAATGCATCACATATGGAAGTACCGGCTATAACAGTTAAACATAAAACAGTTGTATATTATCCCCGCCAACATCATCTTTGCAATAAAGAAACCGTAAAAAAGTACAATATCAGATATTTCAAATTGGTTCCGTAATAACAAATTAATAGTATATGAAAAGAAAATTGTTTCAATGCAATTTTCCATTTCAAATAAAAACTCTGCACTTCACTGAGAATGAACGGTGTGTTATTGACTGATGTTAAGGTAACAAACTTTTTAGGTCTTTCAATTCAGTCGAATCTTAAATGAAACGTCCATTTAAATGAATTTAACACTAAAGCTTCTTATGCTACGATTAGCATAAGAATTGCTTAAAGTTCTTTATGCTACGATTTCAGAATTATTTCATAGTCAGTCAGCTCGTTGTGTATATGTCACGAATGTTTATTCCCGCCTGAGATATGGCATAATATTTTGAGGAAATACATCTTATAGCTCCCACACGTTTAGATTACAAAAAAGAATTGTAAGATTAATAAGCAAGTCCCACCCACGTGATTGTTGTAAGCCTCTCTTTATTAATCTAGGTATTTTACCATTACATTGTCTCTTTATATATGAATTAGTGGTTTTTGTCAAAAATGACTTACTTCGGGGCGGGAATATATTTTCAGCAAACGCCATTGTCTATAACTACAACACTCGACGTAGTAATCATATTCATCAGGTAACATCATCAACAGCTCACTACAAAAATTTCACATATAATACATGTACATTATTTTATAACCCCTTGCCTAATAAAGTTAAACGATTAAATTCGATACAAATAGTTAAGTCCCAAATAAACTCTATTCTGCTGCACAATTGTTTCTATACAATTAGAGTCTATACCGAAATCCAAATAATATTAATAATACCCAAAAAGGAAAGTAATATTAATTTTAACAATAACATTTCATGCATTATACCATTTGGATTGTATAATTCTGAAGAACCTGTAATAAGTATTGTACTTCAGCTTCTGGGTCAATGACGCCCATCTTGATCAGGTTTTCGTCCTTTTTCCCTGATCTTCGAGCAAATGCTGAGATGGCCCCTCGTTTTGCATCTGGACATAAATGTAACTTAATTTGATGTAACTTAATTTGACTTTTCCCCATAGCACGTCACACACACTTTTTAATTGTTTTTGACGTACATAAATAAAACAGGTTTAATGACGTTCAACAACAACTAGCTCCTCAAATATCTGTAATGCATTGTTACAATATTTCTATTAAGCATTGTAGATTGCTTAAAAAGAAATACACCAATACATTGAAAATACAAAAGTGAAAAAGCGAGAGTGTAAAAATAGAATTAAATTTGACATATTTAACAGTTAATTATAATTACATTTAAATAAATTATTTTTCATATCATTCATTCAATTTTTCTCGTGGTTCATAGTTGAAACGGTTGTTTGATGTGAAACCTGTATATATTTCATTAATTTCAAACAGAAATTACGCAATAACTACTTGTTTTTCAACAAGAATGTACATGACCTTTTTTGAAGAGCTAATTTTGTACAACAGGTTTGAGGCAAAAATCTCTATCTTCTATTTTGTAGTTTTTTAAATTTGATCTATTTTCAAAAAACCGAGCAATACTCGAAAATATTACTTGAACCATATTATTTATCGTCTCTTATTGCATAAATGAAGATATTTTAAAGAAATAAAATTGGAGTAATTTTTAAAACTTTTGAAAAGGTTCCAGGGGCTTCATGTGATGTATACCAAAATTAAAATTTCGGTTTCATATCCCAGGGGTCGCGACATCAGTTAGAACGATAAGGGAATATAAATTTTAGAGAAAATCGGCGGAACTCTCGTTACGCTAGCGTTGTGCACAGACGCACAGATTGACAGACAGACGTTTTTCCGAAATCGATTTTTTATATCAAGGACCTACAAAACATGGATTCTAGCTAGACCACGTGTTAGAGAATCCCCCCCCCCATTTAGCATCTAGATTTATCCACTTTGTTCTTACCAAGGCCCGACAATAAGAGATTTTGTGTCGAAAATTCGCCATTTTCTGGCGCCCGATTACAATACTTTCTCGTCTTATGTTAGTAAGTGCGATCAAGTAAAAATATTTGTAGAGAAAATGTATAAAAAAGGCAGTGGAACTATTACAACACTGTAGGGTAATGTGAAAACTCCGCCTGGCACCTCTTTTTGAATAAGAGTTTCTGTCACTGGAATTCTTGATCGCTGGAGACACTATACGAGGAGGACGAGCTTATAGCTTCTAGATGGCTTCTTTTCTAATGATTATTTATTTATTTATTTATTTATTTATTTATTTATTTATTTATTTATTTATTTATTTATTTATTTATTTATTTATTTATTTATTTATTTATTTATTTATTTATTTATTTATTTATTTATTTATTTATTTATTTATTTATTTATTTATTTATTTATTTATTTATTTATTTATTTATTTATTTATTTATGATCTAATGAGCATATATTTCTACATATTTCCGATTTCTTCCACGTCTTTTTTATTATTTTTCAATATGAAGACCATGTTTGAATCCATATTCAATCCAAAGGAAATAGAAACTCAACGAACTCTGATACCTCAAGGGTGTAGTGATGTAATTAGGAAACTTAAAGTTCATGGTATTTATTTTTGTATAATAATTATCTAATATATGATACAACAATAACTAAATATCGAAGATTTAAACATTTACGAGATCATTCGCGGGCATCTGGTAGAACTAACGAGCTCACAATTGGCGAATCTTAAAGTTGATGTTACTGAAATATCTAATCTTATTTCCAAGCAGATACCAGAGACAACAACTCAATTTTACCAACTGCTTTTACCCAAGAGATCAAACAGTTCTACGGCGAAGGTTACGGAAGGTTAATAATCACAATTATGTGTTGAACAGGAAAGTTAATGAATTCTCTTAACGGAGTATCCCCGTCCTACCCTCGAATCCTCCAGTCGCTGTCGAGGAGAATCCTAGCGAACGGCCGCTGTGGTCAGTCCGATCATCCCCAAGCGAATTTCCGATCAGTTGCCTAACAATCGGGCCGTGGACCGCGCGCGATCTTTCTTCCTTACACTTACATACACACACATGCACTTACATGCGCTGCACTACCACACAAGGTGGAAGAGTAGGGAGATTAGAGCATGTCCCAGTTGGGAAGGTGCCCCGCTCGAGAGGAAAATTGCCTGTACGTCTATGTGGGCAACTGATGTCATTGCCGTGCTCTGACCAGCAAGTCCTTGAGCTCGAATGTGTGAAGAACATGGAGGGGTATGTTTTGTAACACTCCGTGAGAGCAAAGAAGTCGCCTCGAATAAGGGGCCTGGCAGGCAGTGGCAAGGGCGACGCGCTTCTCCAGTGCAGGATTAATCCGCCGTAGCGAGGCGCGCCCGCCCTCTGCGGGGGGGGGGGGGGGAGGCCCGCCGCAGAGGGCTGTGGTGGAGGGCCTGCGGCAAGCAACGCGGCCGGCGCCCTTCTGGCCAAGGGGAAGGACACGGTGTAAGGGAATTGGTCTTGCCCTCGCTTTCGCCTGGGGGCGGGTGGTCCGTCGGTTTCAAGGGCCGGAAACCGCGACGAAGGTGGCGACAGCGGCTGAGTGAACGGAGGGAGGGGGCTTAGTGGGAGCGGCGTGGCGGAGGAGGGGCGGCTGCGGCGGTGTGGTGGGGTAGTGTGGCCGGGGCTGTGTGCCGAAGCAATATGATGGGGGTGTGTGGTGAGGTGTGGGACGGCTTATCGGGGCGACGTGTGGTTGGAACGGTGTGGCTGGGACGGTGTGGCGGGGACGGGTGGCAGAAAGAATGTGACCGTGTCAGAGATGCGGCTGTCGGAGGGGTTTAATAGTGTGGCGAGAATAACCGTGCGACGTTGTGGGAGGAGAGGGTAGCGGGATGATGTGGCGGGAACGCTGTGATGTGGATAGTGTGGTGTCATAGCATGGGCGACGATGTGGGGGCATGACACCATGGAGACAGTGTGGCAGAGGCGGTGACGGCGGTGAAGGCCCGATTTGGCGGGGCGATGTGGGGCTATGCTACGGGGTACATGTGGCCTGGCGGATGTGGTCTGGAGGATGTGGTGAGTCGGCTGTGGCGGATCGGATGTGGCGGGTCGGATGTGGGGGGGTAGGATGTGGCGGGTCGGATGTGGCGGGTCGGATGTGGCGGGTCGGATGTGGCGGGTCGGATGTGGCGGGTCGGATGTGGCCGGTGTGGCGACACAACGGTCGAATGTGTTCGCAGGACGTGGGTGGTGGGAATGAGGTGGCGATGACAAGGTTGGCGCGGACGGAAAAGGCGATGTCGAGATGTCTTAAATCGAAAGTGTCAGCGAGAGTACTGCGCTGAACATCGATTCATTTAACCCTCACAACAATATTACCAATGTACTTCGTTACTGGCAAGGGAACGCATGAAATCTCTAAACATTTACTGAACTTGATTCCTTTTAACTGATCCAAATTGGTGTATCACAGGCCTAAAAGTATTATCGAGAACCGTTTTATTTACGCCTATTTCATTGGATTTATGAAGAGTATACTAAACGAATAAAGTTATACGACGTTAAAATGAGTGAAAATGAGAATGAGGAGAACCCAACAGTTAGACAAAGCGCAGCCTTGTAATACCTTCCCTTACTTTGTATTTTCTGGAAAAATCCCTCGTTTACTCTTGATCATAAAACATACATGTCCATTCAAGAAAAAAAAAAAAGATTATCCTTATACTCCAGTAATTGGGTTTGGAATGCAGATACAATTATTTTCAAATCAGTTAAACATTTCGTTGAGTATTGCACAAATAAAAAATACGAGGTTTAATCTCGTTTAATAGTCACGATACTTGAATATTCCTTTTAGCTACACTCCGTTTCTTCTCCGCTACTTGTGGCCTTCACGTGCGGGCCGAACGTCCTGCATTTCCAACGTTTACCTCGCACAACTGCCGTCTTCTAACGAACGGTGCCCACCACCAAACCTCAGGGCTGCCTCTCGAGTTTCACCGACTGCGCTTAACACTACATTACATTTCCTGAAAAGGAAACATCAAGAAAATGTGACTGAACGGGCCCGCGCCGAGACTGTTCGCCGGGTTGCAAAGCAGTTGGCGGCAAATTGGCAGAAAATTGGGGCGCAGTAGGAACGGGCGGTGGGCAAGGGCGCGGGTGGGGGTGGGGGTGGGGGTGGGGGTGGGGGCGAAGTACGCGCCGGCTTCGGGATTTACGAAGTTTGGCAGCGGAATGAAATAAGTTGGCGGATGTTCTGGTATTGATTGCGTGAGCGGTGGTCGGTCGGCGTGGCCCTTCGGCGCCCGGTCGCCGCGACGGCCTCCTTGCGCCCCCCCCCCCGCCCCCACGCCCCCCGGCGCCGCGCGTCGCTTGAGAGGGCACTCGGCCGACGCGGCGGGCGGCGTAGGCGTTGCGGCCAGGGGGGGGGGGACATCGCCGGTGTCTCAGGAGTCGAGGGGAACGGGTGGCGCAGGCCATTCGGGTGACAGCGGGGATCCGCGGGTGTTGGATTCATGGATTATTTCTTGTTTCCGGGCGCGTCAACGTCTACGGTCGTTCGGTCCCGTAAGGGTAGTACATGTTTTCTCATGGGAGGTTGCACCAGCGTGGGTGGCTCAGAGTATCCACTGATGTAACTGCAGTACCTCTGACCGGGAGATCCAAGGTTTCGAGTACCGTCGGTGGCAGGATTTTCGACTCTAGCTAGATAGCTAGGTAGAGTTCAGAGGCTGTCTGGAGAAAAAATTCTAGCGGCCGTCTGCTCAGTTTGGTATGCTGCTGCGGTTTATCTGATTATCACCAGGCAAATGCCGGTGCAGCACTCTATGCACCACTCTAAAAAATGGACACGGACCGCGCGTGATCTTTCCTTCCTCTTCTTTAGCGCTCCTTACATAAACAAACTTACACTTGCATGCACTACACTAGCACACATGCCGGGAGACCTGTTGGAAAATAGAGCTTGTCCCATCTCCCTCCTCGCTGGCGGAAGATACCTGGTTGAGGAAATCCTCGCTATCCGACAGTTAGGTCACCGTCAGATCTTACCATTCAGCGTGGAAGATCACCACCACAAACATGCACTACACGTACAGGACTAATAACCGTAGCACTTCAAACGCTCGGAATCACTAATCTACTAATATCTCAGTCGGAATTAACCGTGCAGCTATTACACAACCTTAATTGTGAAACTGGAGTATGCAGAAGTGAAAAACTATTTTTCAATATGTGCTGTCGGGGGCGTCGGGGGCGTCGGGAGCGTCGGGGGCGTCGGGGGCGTGGGGGGCGTCGGGGGCGTGGGGGGCGTCGGGGGCGTGGGGGGCGTCGGGGGCGTGGGGGGCGTCGGGGGCGTGGGGGGCGTCGGGGGCGTGGGGGGCGTCGGGGGCGTGGGGGGCGTCGGGGGCGTGGGGGGCGTCGGGGGCGTGGGGGGCGTCGGGGGCGTGGGGGGCGTCGGGGGCGTGGGGGGCGTCGGTGGCGTGGGGGGCGTCGGGGGCGTGGGGGGCGTCGGTGGCGTGGGGGGCGTCGGGGGCGTGGGGGGCGTCGGGGGCGTGGGGGGCGTCGGGGGCGTGGGGGGCGTCGGGGGCGTGGGGGGCGTCGGGGGCGTGGGGGGCGTCGGGGGCGTGGGGGGCGTCGGGGGCGTGGGGGGCGTCGGGGGCGTCGGGGGCGTGGGGGGCGTCGGGGGCGTGGGGGGCGTCGGGGGCGTGGGGGGCGTCGGGGGCGTGGGGGCGTCGGGAGCGTGGGGGGCGTCGGGGGCGTGGGGGGCGGGGGGGGGCGTGGGGGGCGTGGGGGGCGTCGGGGGCGTGGGGGGCGTCGGGGGCGTGGGGGGCGTCGGGGGCGTCGGAGGCGTTGAGGGCGTCGGGGGCGGGGGGGCGGGGGGGCGTGGGGGGCGTCGGGGGCGTGGGGGGGCGTCGGGGGCGTGGGGGGCGTCGGGGGCGTGGGGGGCGTCGGGGGCGTGGGGGGCGTCGGGGGCGTGGGGGGCGTCGGGGGCGTGGGGGGCGTCGGGGGCGTCGGGGGCGTCGGGGGCGTCGGGGGCGTCGTGACGTACAGGCTGTGGTGAGGGTGGAGGATCGCAGCGAGTCGGGTCACTGGGTCAATTAAAGGGACACCGCGCCCTCGAGGAGACGGTTCAGCGGCCGAGGCGTCGTCTTCATTGCAGCCTCCGCCGGGGAACAGTTGGCGTTCGATCGAGAGGGAGAGGCAGCGGCTTCTGAGAAAATTAATTTACGAAATTATCGAAAAATTAATTTACGGAAAATTGATGTGGAGGTTGAATTTCCTTTTTTCCCGCTAGTCTAGAATAGATATGCTATCCCCTACTAATAGCACCCGTGCGAAAAACCATAAATTTAAAACACTCACATAAAAAATAATTGTAGCACTGAAGTGTGCAATAAGTGAGAAACTACGGTGATGTAATAGGATGTAAGTTTATGTGTATTTCTTAATGTTTTGTAAATTTGTGGTGAAATATTTTTCAAAATGCTTTTATCAAATTTATCTTTTGAAAAAATTCAACATTATTAGGAATTTTTTTACATATTTTTTAGAAATTGTCATAACTGTTGATACCCCTCCCCCTGGATCTGGCATTTACAGGTTTCACAGTTTTCTATTGGAATTTAAACAAAAGGGGAAGCCGTGTTAATACTTGTAAATCCACAGCTTTAAACTCGTGTGCGTTGTTTTCGTAAATTTTGCCAGATATTGTGTACTGTAATGATGTAGACTGGTCTGGCTCATTATTTAAAACTCCTAGTATCGTTTAGTTACGTCTTAGACGTTCTGTCGGATACGAGGCGTGCTCAAAATGCTACCACATTAGTTCCGTAAGTACGCTTCAGCGTTTGTACTTTCTGCCATAGTACATACCTTGTGTAAGGGAAAGTATGTAATATTGCAGCAAAAAACTGCAATTTTTTGACGGAAAAAATCGTATTCTGCGTCATTGATACCTGAAATGTGGATAATTCTCGGTCCAACAGTAGTGAATTACTTACTCGAATACGCTGTGTAGTCAGAATCCATGTTTCGTGAGTCCCTGATGCCGAAAACGTGTTTATGGTAAAAACGTCTGTCCGCCCGCCCGTTCGTCCGCCCGTCCGCCCGTCCGCCCGTCCGCCCGTCCGCCCGTCCGCCCGTCCGCCCGTCCGCCCGTCCGCCCGTCCGCCCGTCCGCCCGTCCGCCCATCCGCCCGTCCGCCCGTCCGCCCGTCCGCCCGTCCGCCCGTCCGCCCGTCCGCCCGTCCGCCCGTCCGCCCGTCCGCCCGTCCGCCCGTCCGCCCGCCCGTCCGCCCGTCCGCCCGTCCGCCCGTCCGCCCGTCCGCCCGTCCGCCCGTCCGCCCGTCCGCCCGTCCGCCCGTCCGCCCGCCCGTCCGCCCGTCCGCCCGTCCGCCCATCCGCCCGTCCGCCCGTCTGCCCGTCCGCCCGTTTGCCCGCCCGCCCGTCCACCCGCCCGTCCACCCGCCCGTCCACCCGCCCGTCCACCCGCCCGTCCACCCGCCCGTCCGTCCGCAGGGCTTTCACCAAAATCGATATTCCCCCATACGGTTTGACTGATATCGCGTCCCCTTGAATTTGAAACGGTTATATTAATTTTTGGTGGTACATGTGCTCCAACTTTTTTCTTTAAACGTCTTTTAAGGTGAGTTCTAATTCACTGAATGTGACAAAAACACCGTGTGGAAACATTCTTTTAATTTTTCAAAAATTTCACAAAAGTGATTCATCATTTGAAACATGTTTCACGTCGTTAATGTTTATGTTACAGATATATTTTATTTATTATTGTTTTGGTGAGTAATAAGTACTTGAAATTAGTTTTTATAAGGTTTTTCAAACAATCAAAAGTTAATTGTCAAAAGGAGCTGAAAATTGCGTAGTTTCAGAAATGTTCAAATGTCATCACAAAAGCGGCTCCAAATTTCTCAACGAAATTTGCATGAGTAACCAGTTTATTCTCTTCTTTAATATTATTGTCGTATTCCAATTCTACTATTAGGAGATCGAAAAATTGAAAAAAAGTTTTAGACGCAGATAGGTAGCAGCTGGAAAGAGCAATGCCTCACTATCTTCCCAGATGATTGTCTAGATCAAAGCTAGCCCAGACGCAAGGATATAAGATTCAAAGCTGAATTAACCACATGGGTAAGGAATAACGACATATAGAACGGCGTTAACGTCTTCTTCAATCTCCAGACTTCTCCCACTTCCAAGCGCCCGGTCACCGCCCCCGTTAAACACCCTCTATTTCCCCCTCTTTTTTCTCAATATTCTACCCAATACCTCATTGCTCTATCCTCATCTTCCATTCCCTCTCACACCTAAATTATGAGCATTATTATTTTTCTGTGTACCCTAATGAAATTGTTAATAAAATATACAAAAATATTAGTGACGTTCCAGAAAAAAAAATTTCTTGCTATCTTTGTACCATCATCAGGATATTCACTACAATATATTGGCATAAACAAAATTGGTGTTAACATACCCGCACTCTTTGTATTGTTCCTTAATACTGCCAGTATTGTGTTTAAAATTACTGTTGTTATTAGCTTATAGTGTATTGTGCTTCTCTGGTGTAAAAATTATTGTATATTTATGTTAAGTGCTACTGTAAACTAAACGTAGCTTTCTGTAACGTTCCTTAAATAACTTCACTTTTTTCGCCTACTTCTTCTTCGTCCTTTCCTTCGATTTTTTTCTCTTCCCTCTCCCTCACAAACTTTATCATTTATACTTTTTGATCCCTTCCCCTGTACGTCTTTTCTTTTCTCTTTCACGAAACTTCCCTTTCACTACTCAGTATAACATACTCAGTTCTATTAATGTTCGGCCCTAAGCCGCCATCCTGATTGAGGTTTTTCTGGGTTTAGTCAATCGCTTAAGGCGTATGCCGGGATGGTCCCTAGATTTGTTCTCTCAGACGTAAATGTACAGCTTGTCCTCCCCTCTTAAAATGTTACTACTCTAAATGTATGTAAATTCAGTGGTTAGGGGGATGAGCAGGCCCTATGGCCTGAGCCTCGCCATTAATAAAGACATTATTATTATTATTATTATTATTATTATTATTATTATTATTATTATTATTATAAGAAACTTACTAGCACGTGAAAGTCAGGTATTCGGTATCACCAAGAATGAAATATTAAGAAGCGGTATGTGACGTGCTTACGTTTACATGTATGACCCATTCTCGTTTAGAATACATTAGTTGAAGTAAATTAAAATGTATTTTCCATTAATTTGCATTTTAAGACACTATAAAACTCTTTGTTTTGGCAAAAATACAAAAACGGGCACTGTAAAAGTTATTATGAACATTTACTTTTTGGCTCACGACCATTCTATCATGACTTTTTTAGTACATTCCTCGAACCTTTTAAGGTGTAAATAACTTTTGTTATTTCTGTTACAAACTGTGAGTAAAAATGGAGGCAAAAAAACATCAAAACGTAAAACGGAAAATCTCAAAAAACAAAGCAGATCATTTTATCACTGAAGTTAATTTTCTAACAAGAGTGTACTATACGTAGAGAGTACATACGTAGTTTGTAGATACCAAAAACGCTTTAATTTATCTTGTATTACTGTTGCAAAATTATTATTTCACTTCGACCATTTAATAATATGTGTATTCCTACCGTATAGTTAATCGAAGAATGACATTGATTTTGAATCTATGGCCTGACGACGACCAGTCACATTTCGAGAATTTTTGGAATCTCTGGGCAAAATTGCTCTCTCTCTTTACAATTCGCTTATTTTTGAACCGCGATAGGAGAGTGAAAATTTCGCAGTTTCATATCCTACGTATACAATGAAATAAAAATAGAAACTTACTCTAAATTACAAAAGAATAAAATAAATAAATAAAAAATAAATAATAAAACTTATTTTGAATACTTCAAGGTCGTAGAAAATGTATAGACTCCTCCTCACACATAATGGCTATTTATTCACTCAAAGAAATTACGACACAACTATTGCTCGTGTCGTAAACTGGTAAATAATAGCCATCATTATACACTCGTTTAAAATACACAATTTTGTAACGTTACTGTTGTAATTTCATTTCACATTTTTAAGAATATAGGTATAAATATGTAATAAAGAGTAATTTGACCGCAGTGATTTGCACATGTGAAGTACACAAAACTTACCAAAATTGGACTATCTCTTTTCAATATTCATTTTCAAAATTGACAGTGAACATGGAATATGTATTGGATCAATTTATATGATTTATTATTAGTATTCATGTTGGTGTTTGACAAATAAATAGAACAAAACGGAACTAATACTGAGTAGAAAATAATTCCTTTTCTCTTGCACATTAAAGTTAATACCGTGTCACACATTTGAATTGATTTGTGTATTACTTGCACACATTTCCTTGTGCAGTAACATTAAATTCACTCCATTGAGTTTTATTACAAAACGCCACAACATACCCTGTTTTCGAGACGATTTTCCACCGTTTTGTTTTCTGATTTAATCCTGTTGTGCTACACTGCATGCGAAATACGTGTTGGTTTTATCAGATGCGCTAATTAATGGGCTACTATACGGCGGGCGACATAGTTTGGGACAAATTTACTTCCGGACAAACTCGCCCCATTGTTATATTTTGTGCGAGGTGGAATCCCGCGTCATGAGCACGTTTTCACTTCGTTTAAAGCGAGCAAAATTGTAAATCTGCACGATTAGGGCAACTAACGAGCCCATACAGGCAGGCCGCGGCGCTGCACTGCAAAAGATCTGTTGACAAGCAGAAAAAACAAACAGAAACAAACAAAAAAAGAAAAACGCCTCGTCTCGACAATGAACCGGACGTATGGCGTTGTCGCTACAATGCCCCGCTTAGCGCTGGGCCGCGTGGCGGCGGCGCTTGTTGAAGGTTTCGTTAATTAAAATACGCGGCGTGTCGTCGATTATTCCCTCTTCCCCGCGCGTCCCCACCCCTCCCCATCCCCACCCCTTCCTGCTCCTCTTCGCCCCGCCCCGCCCCGCCCCGCCTCATACGGTCGCTCAACACTGCGCCGGGCAGGCTCCCGAGAGGCGCCAGTCGCGCAGGCAGAGTGGGCTTTGGGATAGAGATGGGAACCTCTCTGAAGCTGGCAAGCAACCAATAGCGGACCAAAGAAAACTACATGCCATCGTTTACTACTAATTAATTACTCATTAATAATCATAATTTTAAATTAATTACGCCAGCCATTTTAAAAAAAATCGAAGATCAGCTAGCTTCAACCTGAAACTAGCTAGCCACAAAACAAAATACAACAGAAAAAATCGGAAATATTTAACAAGAATGAATAAATTAATTACTATTTATTCACTCCATTTCGCCATTATTATAAAAGGTAATTGATTAAATAATTTTAAAATATCTACGAAAACAAAATTTATATAAGAAAGGTATGTAAAAATTATTAAAACTACATTTTACCAGCGAACCCCTAAAATACTAACATAATATTGTTGCTATCTCTTTATATTTATTGAATAATTAGGTCCAAAATAAATAACTGTAAGCAATTGTTTATAAAGAAGCACCAAAACTTTACACAGGCTATATGAAGTACCATCAATAAAAACTAAAAACTCTCACTAAAATAACTAACCGGTGTAATTCAGAAATACATCACAAGTTCTTGCGTAACACACCCATTGATTTAATAAGATATTGTTTAAATTAATTACGCGGGCCAGTTTTGTTTAAAATCAGCCAACGTTTCATAAGTACATACCATATCACGCAAACAAATTTAAAAATCTTAAAATTCTACTTTCCCGACAAAACACAAAATTACATCTATTGTTTTGTCACTACCACTCCATATATATTTAATAAATTACTCCAGAATTAATAACTGTACGCAATTGTTTATAAATAAGCGCAAACCTCTTCACAGGCTATGCAGGTACCATATACTAGGCAAAAAATTCATAGTAAATAAACTAACTGGCGAAATCCACAAATACTTCACAAGTACTACCACAAGACACAAATTGAATTAATAGTAGGTTGTTTAAATTAATTACGCCGGTCAGTATATATAGTATATATATAGTTTAACATCAGCCAACGATTCATAAGTACATAACATACCACGCAAACAAATTTAAAAAATCTTAAAATTCTACATTTTTGGCAAAACACAGAATTACATATATTATTTTGTTACTACTCGTTTATTATTTTTTGAATAAATGGCTCCAAAATTAATAACTGTAGGCAATTGTTTAAAAAGAAGCGCAAACCTCTACACAGACTACACAGGTACCATATATAAGACAAAAAATTTACAGTAAATAAACTAACCAGCGGAATCCAGAAATACATCATACGTACTTGCACAAGACACTCATTGATTTAATAGCAGGATGATTAAATTAATTACGCCGGCCAGTTTTGTTTAAAATAAGCCAACGTTTCAAAAGTACATAACATATCAGGCAAACAATTTTAAAACTTTTAAAATTATACTTTCCCAGCAAACCAAAGAATTACATCTATTACTTTGTTACTACTCTTCCATATTTATTGAATAAATTACTCCAGAATTAATAACTGTAGGGAATTGTTTATAATGAAACGCAAATCTTTACACAGGCTATACAGGTACCATATATTAGACAAAAAATTTACAGTAAATTAACTAACAAGCAGAGTACGGAAATACTTCACAAGTACTTGCACACGACACACATTGATTTAATAACAGGTTGTTTTAATTAATTACGTCGGCCAGTTGTTTTTAAAATCAGCCAAAGCTTCGTAAGTACATAACATATCACGCAAAAAATTTAAAAATTCTTTAAATTATCCTTTACCGGTAAACCACAGAATTACATCTATTATTTTGTTACTAATTTATTATATTTATTAAATAAATAGCTCCAAAATAAATAATAGTAGGCAATTGTTTATAAATAAGGGCAAACCTCTACACAGGCTATACAGGTACCATATATTAGGCAAAAAATTCATAGTAAATAAACTAACTGGCGAAATCCACAAATATTTAGTGAAACGCGATGTTGGACATAACGTTGGCTGATTTTCAAAACAACTGGCTGGCGTAATTAATTTAAACAACGCGTTATTAATTCAATTGGTGACTTGTGCAAATACTTGTGTAGTATTTGTGGACTTCGAGTGTTACTTTATTTACTGTGCATTTTTTGCCTAGTATATGGTACATATATAGCCTATGTACAGGTTTGCGATTATTTATAAACATTTGCCTACAGTTATTAATTTTGAAGCCATTTATTAAATATATATAAATAAGTAGTAACAAAATAATAGATGTAATTCTGTGATTTACCGGAAAAGGAAAATTTTAAGGATTTTTAAAATTATTTGCGTGGTATGTTATGTACTTGCGAAGCTTTGGCTGATTTTATAAACATCTGGCCGGCGTAATTAATTTCAACAACGTGTTATTAATTCAATTGGTCTTGTGCAAATACTTGTGAAGTATTTCTGGATTCCGCCGGATAGTTTATTTACTGTACATTTTTTGTCTTATATATGGTACCTTTATACCCTGTGTGAAGGTTTACGCTTCTATATAAACAATTGCCCACAGTTATTAATTTTGGATCTATTTATTAAATAAATACTAAAGAGTAGTAACAAAATAATAGATGTAATTATGTGGCTTGCCGGTAAAATGTAATTTTTAAGAATTTTAAATTTTTTTTTGCGTGATATGTTATGTACTTACGAAGCTTCGGCTTATTTTAAAAACATCTGACCGGCGTTAATAATTTAAACTACGTGTTATTAATTCAATTGGTATCATGTCCAAGTACTTGTGAAGTATTTCTGGATTCCGCCGGTTAGTTTATTTACTGTAAATTATTTGTCTCCTATATGGAACCTGTATAGCCTGTGTAAAGGTTTTGCTTCTTTATAAACAATTGAATACAGTTATTAATTCCGAAACGATTTATTTGATAAATATAATTGAGGAGTAACAAATAATTGTTGTAATTCTGTGGTTCGTCGGTAAAGTGTAATTTTAAGAATTTTGAACTTTTTTTACGTGATATGTTATGTACTTACGAAACATTGGCTGATTTTAATTACAACTGGCTGGCGTAATTAATTTAAACAATGTGTTATTAAACAATGAGTGTGTTACGCAAGAACTTGTGAAGTATTTCTGAGTATCGCCGGTTAGTACTTTTAGTGAGTGTTGTTTTAGTTTTAATTGATGGTATTTCATATGGCCTGTGTTAAGTTTTGTGCTTCTTTATAAACAACTGCCTACAGTTATTAATTCTGGACCTTATTATTCAATAAATATAAAGAGATAGAAACAATATTGTGTTAGTAATTTTAGGGTTTGCCGGTAAAATGTAGTTTTAAGAATTTTAACATACCTTTCTTACATAAATTTTGTTTGCGTAGATATTTTACAATTATTGAATCAATTACGTTTTATAATAATGGCGAAATGGAGTAAATAAATAGTAATTAATTTAATCATTCTTGTTAAATTATTAGATTTTTTCTGTTGTATTTTGTTTTGTGGCTATCTGACCCTCGAACTTTTTAAAAAATAGCTGGCGTAATGAATTAAAAATATGATAAATAATGAGTAATTAATTAGTATTAAACGATGGCAAGTAGCTTTTTTGGGTTCGCTATAGGTGGCTAGCAAGCTTCAGAGAGGTTTTCGGAAATCCGCGTGAAACAAATATTGAGCTAAACTTGAGAAAATTAGTGAAAAAATTGAAAAAAAAACTTAATTTAATCGCTTCTTAATGAAATCACGTGTGTGAGTACAACTCTCGACGAGAATATCAGTGATGCAGACCAGACTTCAATCCGCCTATTAGTTTAAGAAATACGCGTAAAAACAAATATTAAATCAAACTTGAAAAAAAAGTAAAAAATTGAAGAACACTTAATTTCATCGCTTCGTCCTGAAATTACGTATGTGAGAACAACTATCGACGAGAAATTCAATGGTGCAAACCATTCTTCAATCCGCCTATTAGTTTCGGAAATGCGCGTGAAACAAATGTTGAACTAAACTTGAGAAATTTAGCGAAAAAACTAAAACAACTTAATTTCATCTCTTTCTCCTGAAATTACGTATCTGAGTACAACCCTCGACGAAAGATTCAATGGTGCAAACAATACTTCAGTCCGCCTATTAGTTACGGAAATACGCGTGAAACAAATGTTGAGCTAAACTCTAGAAATTTTGTAAAAAACTGAAAAAAAATTTTATCGCTTCCTTATGAAATTACGTATATTAGTACAACATTCGACGAGAAATACAATGGTGCAGACCAGACTTCAACCGCATATTAGGTACGGAAATACGTGTGAAACAAATATTGAGCTAAACTTGAGAAGTTTAGTGAAAAATTGAAAAAGACTTAATTTCATCGCTTCTTAATAAAATCACGTGTGTGAGTACAACTCTCGACGAGAAATTCAATGGTGGAGATCAGACTTCAATCCGCCTAGTAGTTTCAGATATACGCGTTTAAACAAATTTTGAGCTAAA